>PVIU01007785.1:0-88787 GCA_004026605.1 Ondatra zibethicus | reverse complement strand
ATGGATGGGTGGATGGATGGATGGATGGATGGATGGATGGATGGATGGATGGATGGGTGGATGGGTGGATGGATGGATGGGTGGATGGAGAGTAGTCCAAAGACAAATACATGGACTGTCTCTCCTCTATAGTTTAAGATCCCAGACACACACTCAGTAGTGCATAGATCACAAGTGGTGACTAAAATCTCTAACATGTGAGTAGACAGACCACCTCATTTATGTAGCTGTTGATAAATTAGCTACAGTTGAAATACCAACTTTGGGTCAGGTCAAGAGGCAAAGGTAGCAGCCATCAGAACTCCCGCCTGACCCCATTCAATTGCATTACAACTGCTATTCATTCCAAGCCTCCAAGGGACAAAGGGGAAGTGAGCCATTGCATTGTCCTGGATTGGGAAAGCCCACCAAAACTGCAATAACTGCAATCTTTGACAGAAGTGCATGTCAAGGCTCAGAGCATCTGCACGCAGAGCATCATTCATGGAGACAAAAGAGAAGAGGGTCGCCAATGTGCTAACAATTCTGCTTAGAGATGATGAGTAACAAAGCAAATTTAATGCCATGAAATTATCAGATTTTATCATCAGTGAGAGACATAAGATTTCCGCTATTGTCCCAAACTGCACTGTGATCTTTTTCTTTCTTCTGACTTCATCTCGGACCGGCTCCAGAAAGCAGAAGTCACCAGCATGGGACGAGAACATAAAAGGTAGAGGAGTGGCCTGGAAGTGCACCACGTGATCAGGTGCTACGCCGGGGTTAGCATTTACAGGCTTGCCAAGCCCTGGAGCTATGATTAGCTCCTTGCATTAAACTGAAATCACCTGAACAACTTCCCACTGAGAAGCCCTGGGAAGTGTAGGATCTGCTGGGTGACACTTAAGACAGAGTGGAACTTAGCAGTAAAAGACAAGAAAATAAAGTCTTCCCCCATGAACTCTCAGAAGCAGAATGTGGTTTGAAGATAGGCGGGCAATTTCCTTTAATGAGATTTCTTCACATTTCTTTCAAAAGGAGATTTAACCTGCCCATTCCGTCCCAAGCCAATGTCCCAAATATATACATTTGATGACGGTAGAGGAGACATAGGAATAAAACCACAAGGCCACAGAGGGATACGAGGCTCCAAATAAGAGGCCTTATGCTAATTTTAGCAAAATATATGCATCTTTTTTATATACAGGAAGTTATGGTGCTATATAAAGAGATCCTTAAATGTGACATGCCCCAAAGTCCTATTTACTGTCTGACTATTGCTTTCAAATAAAAATTACATGTGCTGGGTGAATTCATTCACAATCTGTCTTCAAGGTATATTCTAGTTTACATCAACATGGCCAAATCGTGTACCAAAAGTTAAAATTCTGATTTTTCTTCCACAGGATATATTTAATATAAGACAAAAAGAAGGAGGAGGAAGAGGAGGAGGAGGAGGAGGAGGAAGAGAAGGAGGAGGAGTAGAAGAAGAAGGAAGAAGAAGAAAGAAGAGCCCAAGTTGGAATTTCTGTGTTGTGTTGCATTCCACTTACCACTGTCTACTCTCTATTATCCATTTATATGGCTGGATGCTGACAGCTCATTGTATGAAGTGGCTGCTGATTCTGTAAAAACCATAGTTTCCAGAAGAACAGAAATGCAACGTATGGAGAGAGGGCTATACCACATCTCAAAGTTAAATGTCAAGAATTTCACATACCAACATTAAATCTTGAAATATGTGAGAGTATTCAAATTATTTATTCTGTACACAGCTTTCTTGGCCCAACTCCCTGCTTATGCAAGAAGATAGTTGCCCGTTTCCTCCTTCAATAAAATCAGTAGGGCTCAAACATCACTTTAAACATACAAAGTCACGGCTACCTGTATATCACAGGACAGTCAAGGTCGTAGAATTTCATCCCAGAACGGCTACCCTCGATGGCACGAAGAATAAGCTCGGCTTTAAATGGTATGAAATGACAAATGCCCGTTTGTTGCCCACATGCCCATGCTGAATGCATTGCCCTCCTGACAGTCACCCCTTCCATTATAGATGCTACACAATGGACATTTTCCCCTACAGAGGCTCGTGGTACCGACGTTTCCCAATGACATGGTCCTCCTATGTATAGCTCTGGTCCTCACAGGTGACTGGGTATTTTCTCAAGTGTAAAGTCTTTTGAGATACCTGGAAATGGCAGAATGATGGGTTAACTGGACCCAGAACTCCATCCCTCGGTTGTTACCCATCTATAAATGTAGAGTAGCCTCAGCATGCACAGGCAGCACTAAAAAGAATGGAATACTCATAGACAAGATTTCTGTTATATTTATAATGGAGCCCTCTTCTTCAGCAGTTAAAAGAATTAAAGCAGAATGTCCCTATATCATACTCTATCACACCTAAAAATAACGTATGGTACCAGGATCTCTCAATACATCCAAATTCATAATGTATTCTACCATCCAAAAATGAACCCAGATCTGAGCACAACTTATAATAGTTTTGATGGAGACAGATTTTAGATTCACCAGCGGCACTGCCTAACTAATGGCCAAAGCCTCTTTGTTTCTCTCTGATGAGCTCAGAGCTCGTCATGGGAAAATTTAAAACAAAATATTTTCTTTAAAAAGAAGAAAAACAACAACAACAAATTTGGGGACAATAAGTAACCTCTCTCTCCTGGGCAGGACTATAGCAGCTGTGGCCTTAATTCAGACTGAGGGACGGGAAGCCAGTGACAATGAACCCCTCCCCCACTGCTTTCCCTGCTTCCGTACAAGGTGGGCTCAGCACGTGTGAACTTCCGTACAAGGTGGGCTCAGCACATGTGAACTTCCGTACAAGGTGGGCTCAGCACATGTGAACTTCCGTACAAGGTGGGCTCAGCACATGTGAACTTCCGTACAAGGTGGGCTCAGCACATGTGAACTTCCGTACAAGGTGGGCTCAGCGCGTGTGAGCTTCCGTACAAGGTGGGCTCAGCACGTGTGAGCTTCCTCACGATTTTGCAGTATTCAGATGACCAGAGCATCTCTGGAGGATGATACAGAAAATATGTTTCTGTTTCTGACTCCATGGAATATTCACGCTCATTAGTGCTGCCGTTGACACACGGTGCTGTTACGATCCACGGCACGGAAGCTCTGGCAAGCACCAAAGCTGCCATGTGTAGGCCGTCAATATTCTGGATTTCCCCTCAGTTTAGGTTTTGAGTACACAGTGAGTATTTGGATGATTCATGAAAATTAATCAGCCTCTAAAATTTGTGACTATAATTAAAGCCGTTGGGAATAAAATGGGGATTCTGACTATAAAAGCTCCACTTTTTAAAAGGGGTACCAGTATGGGGAAACATTAAAGATAAAATGAAGACAACAAAAGATATGTGCTTCTTGTTACCCCTATAAAATAACCATTTATCCCAGTCCTCCACTATGACCCCAAATCCTTATTGGTAAAGACAGCGACCTGGGCTGTGGGCAGTCAGTGTATGGTCACCAGTGGTGTGTGTTTTGTGAAGTTATATGAAACGACTCAGAGAACTGCACAGAAAAGTAGGTGTTGTAGAAATGGGTGGGATATTAATAAAATTTGAAAACCTTAAACTGAACTAATCGATTTGCAGCTAGCTGCTGGTTAGAAGCTATTTTCTGATCGAGGGATGGAAACGAAATGTTTAACCTGGTTATGGCTATAAACACTGCATCTCTTCTAAATTAAATCAATTTTTCTGATGAAACTAATTTCTTGCCTGAAAGGTATTAAAATAATTTTATTATAAAGAAGGCTTTGCCTCAGTTCTGCCCATTTCCACTAAAGCCAAGCCACTCGGTGCATGTGCCGGAGCGTGCAAGCCACTGTGGGCAGGAAGGGGGTGAGGTGGCATCCGGGACAGCTGGAAGACATAGGATCGGGATAATTCATCTTCAACTCCCACTTCTTCCAATGCTACCTTCCTTTGCACTGAGTGTGCCCCACACATGTGCACATGCTAACATCACAGGATGAGAAGACACTGCAGCAAGAGGTCCTTCATCAGCATAAGCAACTTTAAAAAAAGCCCACCATGCTGACCACCGGGGTAAGCCCGTGCGCAGACAGTGAGGTGCATGACCACAGCTTCTGAGGGTGGCAGGTCAACGCACGTGAAAAGATGAAATACACTTGGCCTCCCTGTACACACACAGACCCACCTCCCTAGCTACTTATCCTGTTGGAATCACCCTGAGGTGCACAAACGCAAAACAGAACCAGCGTTTGTCCAGTCAAATGGTGAGACATCAACCTGATGCTTCTCCACGGGAAATTAGGGGAGAAAGCGGTGGTTTTGAGGGTGAGTGGCCTTACTGCATAGCAGCAGGATGAAAAAGAAACTATTAAGTAGGTTTTCTTGGGGAAAAAAAAAAGGATTATTGAGGCTTTTGTTTTCTATCATTATATAATTCCGAGTGTTTTAAACATAACTTTATCTTTTTACGACAACGACAACAAAAAGCAACAAGAATTTAAAACTGTGGACTTTGAGGCATTTTTAATGTATGCATTTCTCTCCTCATAAGACACATTGTAAAGAAGTATAATCTGCCATAGATTATGAAGGTATATTTCTCCACTTTCGATTCAAAATATTTCTTTATATTATAGGATTTATTAGGTTATCTGAGTAAATTACATTTTTTTCCTAAGAAAAGTATAGACACCTCCCAATTTAAGACACAGCTGTGTTTCCTGTCTCATTCTCCCTGGAGCTGTAACCAAGTTCATTAACAAAGGTTCAGTTAGAGCCTCCATGATTGGAAGATAAACAGTGAAAATTGAAGTTCTTTCTCCACTTCGGAACTATATTTTCAACTTACCCTGAATTTGCTAAATTTAAATTGTTTTGATCCTCTTTTTCACATCATCAGTCAATCTAGTTATATATCACTTTTTACATACTCTTTGGACATAATTTAAAAAGTCACAAATCAGTTCAAGAAATAGCAGTATCAGACACACATACATGTACGCACACACTCATGCATACACACACATTTATGCACATGCATACATGCACACACATAGATACACGCACACACACTTATGCATACACACATATACACATGCACACACACATTCACTCACACACATGCACACATAATCACACACAAAAGACTACAGAAGAAGAGAGCACGGGAAGACGGCAAGCAGCAGGCTCCTGAATATGGCAGAATGGCTACACTTAGCTTAAGACCTGCAGAAAATCAAACCAGTCAACCTCCCAGCAGGGAAGCCAGTAGGGCCCAAGCGCCTACCACCCTAAAGGAGGAGATGGTCGCTGCTGATGGCTTCTGAGGAACGCAGTGTCAGCTTCTTTAGGATGTGGCCCCTGGTAAGTCAGCTATGGCCCAGTGTGCAGGCCCACACACAGGAGCAGTATAAATTAGACTTGGTGGGTTATTTAGAAGACAGAGAGGACATGAAATTGGGAAGGCCTGCGTTGGTAGAGGGTGGGTGGATTTAGGGTAGGATAGGGGTGAGCACGATCAGAATACACTGTATAAAATTCTCAAAGAATGAAATTATAATATTAAAAAGGAATATAATTTGTGTTTCAGAGGACTTTCAAAAACTATTTCTTACTTTTTAAAAAACTACCACTTAGAATGGTATTTAGCAAGTAAGAGAAATTTCATAATGTGTATAAGTTAGTTCTTGAATTAATTAGTGAATACAGAGCTAAACAATACGAAAGTCTTTATAAATGAAGAACAAATCAATGTAATACATACAAGGAACTTACAGCTAGGCAACCTGGCTCATCTGAGCTGTGCTGGAAGAAGGAATTGGCCCCACCCAGCTGCTTCTCTGAAACTTGCTTTGCACCCTGGCTGCCTGATTACAATAGACACAGGGGTCAATTAAGAACAGAATCCGTGTTTTACCAGCATGGAGGTGTGGAAGAGGCATAAATAAGCATGTGCACACATGTATATATTACAGCCCAAATCTAGAATTCACTGATATGGAAATTAGCTCATTTTAAATAAGTTTTCAGACCTAACTAGACCGTAACAATGAGGTTTAATTAAGTAAAAATAAAAGTGGCGGGCGGGCCTGTAGCATGAGCGTGCAGAGCAAGAAAGGAAAGGCGCCTGCAGACACAGGATTCATAGCACATGATACACACTGGGTGATAACAGCAAGGGCAGGAGGGAGGAAATACCTAGATTAGACATTAGTGACCTGTAGATTCTGCTCATCACAAAGCTCGACGCAGACCTGCCTGCTCACAATCCCCGTGCTGCACACCAGCGCCACTGGGGAGCAGCAACCGGCCAGTGTGGATCTGGACAAAATGCAGTCTTTAGCCGTAAAGCCTAAGGCCTTAACTCACTCATCGCTGGTGCCCAAGCATCCACATTTCCTCCCCTAGTTTTACCGGATCTGGTATTTAGCAGTGTTTCCTTATGAAATGTCTTCAGAGTTGTCACAGCACATTGGATGTTTTTTGAAAATTTGTTGATCTTCTTTGCCCATCATTTTTCTTTTCTGTTGGTCTCGGATTATTTATAGATAATTATTTTTTGAGAGTGTTTAGAGTACAATATTTTCCAGTGTCCATATTACTCATTGTCAATCATACCCCAACTTAATGTTCCAAATGAAAGGAAAAATGTTCAAGAAAAACTAAAGTACTAATTCCCAATTATCCACCTAGCAGGATACCACCTGAAGTGATGCTGGAACTGGAAGAGGCTAAGAGCCAGGAATACATTCTCATGTTATCAACATCTTTTTTATATAATTCTGAAATTTTGGCTCTTTTTGCCTTAGTTCCTCCATTATAAACACTGCCATGCTGGCAGCTAATCAAGGCATGATTGGAAAGTGCTTAGAGCTTAAATATTCTTGGAAGAGAAGTTAGTATACAGGTGCAAAGTGAAAGAAAAATTTTTAAATGTTTCCCACAAATTGAAGGGGAAAAAAAATCACAAAATTCTTGCCGGGCCATGTGTACACAGAGATAAAGTACCTCCGTAAGGCTGTCATTGTACAGAAATGGGCTGGCCCAGGGTGGACGCATCTCGCTGAGTTATGACAGTACAATCCAAATACTTCCAAAAGCTTTGAAACAGCTTGTGATACATACAAAAATAAAAATGCTAAATGATAAGGGGAGCAGAGATTTATGAAACAGTCAAACAAACAAACTAAATCTAAGAAAACAAAAATACGTGTTTTCCATCAATCACTTTCAAAAGAAAAATATCTTCAAAGATCAGAATTTTAAAAAATAAAAAGAAGTCTTTCTTAAAAGAGAACTGAGCAACAGAACAGATGATACCAACAACTACAAGTTCTGTCTCAGGAGGTGTCTTATAGAGGGAGCTTTCTGGTTAAGAAATCACTGGCTAGCTCTCAAGTGTCCTTCCCGGTGCTGAGGGCAGGGACACAAAATGGAGACACAGAGACCCTTACGGTTCATCAAGAAGATGGACGTTGATCAGTTGTCATTCATGCGATGGCATCCAGAGTGAGCCAGTGCTGGTGAAAGGACATGGTGAGGGCTGGGGGATAACTAGCCTGTCCCCCAGAAAAGTTACGTGCACAGTGAGATCTGTCCACGGCTACGGGAATCATTCATCCAATAGTTAAGAGAATCTAAGGACTAAGGGTTACCTCACAGAAGGGTCAGAGAGGGGGAGAGGGAGAGAGAGAGAGAGCTTTTGACAACATGAGTAAACAAGGAAAACAGGGTAACAGGGTCTTGGAGGACTAGCAAGAACTCCCAAGCACAGAGCCAGCTAAACTTGTGGGTGGTACAAGGGCCAGATAGACATCCTCCTGGGCACATGAAATCTTTACCCCGGAGCAATGAGGCACTGTTGGTGGCTTATTATTTTTTAAGTCAGTGACATTTTCTATAAAGCCATTTCTCATGCTGTCTCTTCAGTTTAGGGTCTGAGAGCAGTCTTTCTGAGGTTTATCACCCGAGATAAATTTTGACTGAACTCTTCAGAAAATAAATGGTTTCTAGGGATTTAGGCTGAGCCTCTCACTTTGGTGAAAGGGGGAAGCAAGAAGAGGGTGTTCTGAAAGCTGTGTGGTGAGCGGGGTGATGGACAGGAGGCTGGTGAAGAATAACCCAATTTTGGCAGAGGGTAAATTTTGCCTTAAAAAAGAAAATTCTTCATATCGGCTTCCCTGACAGGAGACCGAGAAGTCCACATTCCGAACTAAATACACACCAGACTCTGTAGAGCAGAACTTTCACAGCAGTGAAGACCCACTGTTTTGGGGGCAGAAGGAAGAAACAGAGAGCACCTTCTTCTTGTGTGCTCTGCCTGGAGCTCTCTGACTCCATGTGCCCCGTGAGAGCTGTGACTGCAGACCAAGCCAAAGCCAGAAATGCCCTTAACACACTGAGAGGTAGGTTTGGAGTCTGGCTATGCGGGAAGAGGGAGGACTTTGCAGCTGGCAACTCTGTGCTGTGATTTCCAAAGGTCAGACCACTATAAGCCTTTGTAGACCGACGATCTCTCTCTCATGGTCAACTTTTAACTAATTTCAAGCCCCACCTTTTAGCTTTGCTGAGCATGGTTGGGAGATTGCTCGATTCCCTAAGAAGGCGAAGAATGGACAAGGACACAGATGAAATAAAGGCCTTTCAGTCAAAACGACGAAAGAAAGAAGTCACAAGGTGGAGACTACGGGGGAGGCACTGATTCAAACATGTCCCCTCTGTAGCAGCACTGTCCCAGATGGCTTGTACAAATGACAGACATATCAGTCTATCATGCCTTTTGGGTCAGTTGTTGGTAGCACCAAGGATATTTATCCCAAAGCACAGCTCCTGGCTGCCCATCACCCCTGGCATGGTCCACCTTTTGCAGAAGATCATCCCTGAATAAAAATTTGGCCTGTCCTACTAGGGGAAAAGCACAACAGGGCTTCCTTAAGATACTGATTGTCATTCTAATCAAATTCCTTCCTGGTTTGAGGGCTAGCATGGGACTTTCCCCATCAGTTGAGAGAGAACATTGACAGACAGGATTTATCCATCTAGGGAGGAATGGGGCCAAACAGAAGCACAAGTACAAGAGCCACACACACACACACACACACACACACACACACACACACACACACACACCTACACACCTACATATATTTGTGTATATTATGGGCTGCTAAGGAAGTTCATTTGGTAGAGGGCTCGCCTCGTATATACAAGGCCCTCAATTCAGTCTCAAGCATGGCACAACAGGGTCTGGGGGCTCACGCCAGCCGTCCCAGTCCAGGGGACGGTAGAAGCAGGAAGATCATAAAATAGTCACAGCACTTGGTTACATAATGAGTTTGAGGTCAACCTGATCATCTAAAGAAAAAAAGAAACAAGAAATGGAAATCAGACATTTCCCATCACCCTGTTTATCTTAGTGATCATACCTGCTGCTGGCTGATGGGACAGGCTTGGGTGTTGGTTCATTCCCTCGTCTTCCTGCTCATCAGACAGCACCCGCTCATCATTACATATGGCCTTATTGACAGTTGACGACAACTTTTACTCATCATTACATATGGCCACTTACAGTTGACAGCTGTCACCCAGGCAAGTTCACATACGTTGCCGTGCAGTCACATGGTATCGCAGATCGGAGGGTGAGAGCCAAGGCCAGCAAGCCGCTGATAACCAGGAATGAGCCCCAGCAGCTGGAAGACTCAGACAAGCCAGGGCTCAGGGGAGTCCACTCCCCTTGAGCAAGGGCTACTTAAGCATCATTTATTTCCCTGGGAACTTTTATTTATTACCTACTTATTTGGTTTTTGTTCTTGTTGGTTTTGTTTGGTTTTTTAGTTTTCGAGATATATTCTCACTATGTAACTCTGACTAGCCAGGACTTTACTTTATAGACCAGGCTAGCCTCAAACTCAGAGAGATCCACCTGCCTCAGCCTCCCTGGGTACCTTTAAAGCACCGTTATTCCAGTGCTGACACACCAAACTGGGGCTTTCTTTCCTTTTAGAATCAAGCTGATCTCCCAAAGCAAAGGGGGGACTGACAGGGAGAAGGTTCCGGCAGGAAACTTCACTGCTTATGAGAGGAAGTCAGATCATCCCCACCTTGAACTGTAATTCAGGAGAGCAGCACTAGGCAATTAATTAAGTCATACATCAACATGTCAGGAATCTCTCTGAACTGCCTATTTCCAAACACACAACTGGCCCAGAGTACAGTCCAAGGTAAGTTATTACTATTACAATGAACTTAAACTTCAGAACGGCAAAGTTTTACTATGCTTCCATTTTTAAAGAGAGTGTATGTCGTGAGGTCTAAATGTGCCTCCGTACACAATCCACTCACTAACCACATTCTCCACGCACACAGACACTGTGGTGGGTGCCTACCTATGGCAAACGGGCCTTCAGGAAACGGTTCCAGCAAAGACAGAAATCACTTATGGTAAGGATGCTAACACTGATTACCCCAGGGAGAGGGAGGCAGACCACAGAGACACAGGCCAAACATTGTCAAAAGGGTGGCTTCCCCTGAATACCAGCAGGAGGCAAAACTGACCCTGCAGCTGTCCTTGGAACAGGGCAGTGGCTGGGTTTGCTAAAAGGCTCAGCCATTGTGGGTTTTTTTTTTTTAAACATCCAAAGGCACCAGCAGTTCCGTTTGAACTTCTAAAGGGTTTTAGAAATCACAACACCGCGCAAAGAAGAACATGGACAATAGATTTCCCACACCCTTATTTTTATTTTGCTTTTTAAATACTAATTGAGAGGGCCAACTTTAAAGATGCGAAGCAAATTCATTGCAAGGCACCTCTGAAGTCACCTACATAGACTTACAATTGAAAGGACATAGGCTCAGGTACAATAAGTCTAATTAATGCCCACCTCTTCCCTTGGGCATAGCCAGTCACTAATTAACAGGTACTTAACAGAGATGGACCCACAATTCTGGGTATTATATGCCAGCTCTCAAAGTGAGGGTCTCTTCATGTAGGAAGAAGTCAGACCCCAAGTCACCTGGGCTTTAATTCCAAGGTCCTTTCTAGGCGAGCTGAACATCTGACTATAGGGAGAAAAAACAAACAAACAAACAAAATTCAGACTTAGATCTTCTGGAATGGGCACCTTCATTACTCTGTACTGGAATATTCTAGAGAGACGTGAAGAGTGTCCAGACCCCGGCAGCTGCCTATGAGAATGCAGGACCAACTCACCTCCGAGGCTCCTAACTATACATGCTGCTTCTAGACAAGACTCGTTTTCACCAGTTGTATAAAGCTAATATTTAAGAATTTAATGTCCCTTCTTTATAAACTTAGTGGTTCATTTATTTTTATTTTATGTGTCTGAGTGTTTGGCCTGCATTATGTATGTACACCTACTTGTGTGCCTGGTGCCCACAGAGACAAGAAGAGGGGGTCAGATCCTCTGGATTTAGAGTAAGAGATGTTTGTGAGCTGCCATGCAGATAGAAGAAACATAATCCCTTACCTCAACCAAAGAATGGATAAGGAAAATGTGGTACATTTACACAATGGAGTACTGCACAGCAGAAAAAAAATAATGACATCTTGAAATGTGCAGGCAAATGGATGGAGCTAGAAAAACATCATATTGAGTGAGGTCATATGTACTCACTCATAAGTGGCTTTTAGACACAAAGCAAAGAAAACCAGCCTATAGTTCACAATCCCAGAGAACCTAGACAACAATGAGAACTCTAAGAGAGACATACATGGATCTAATCTACATGGGAAGTAGAAAAAGACAAGATCTCCTGAATAAACTGGGAGCATGGGGACCATGGGAGAGGAGAGAAGAAGGGAAGGGAGGGGAGCAGAGAAAATGCATAGCTCGACAAAATCAATTAAAAAAATAAGAGAAAGAAACAAAGAAACATAACCCAGTACTTTTAAGAATAGTAAGTACTCTTAAGTGCTGGGCCATCTCTCCAGCCCCCTCTTAATTCTCTCTTTACCCAATGCATGCTAAACTGAAGAACCACAAACAAAATCTGGGTCATAGTTGAGAAGCTGAGTAACAGGGTGATGACTCATTCTGCTGGGGCTCCTACGGCATTGGGTGTCCTCACACCTCGAAGCCTTAAATTCAGGGAGACTGGAAGGCCTCGGAGGCAAGAGCTCTCTTCCATCTTCCTGTCTGTCACTCCAGAAATCAGATTTCCTTGCTCTGAGATGATAAATCTCCCCTCAGCTGCAGAAGTCATAAAACTTGAAACAGTTACTACCCCACTTCTTCCTTCCATCCTGAAGACCCTCATTCCAGAGGGGCCCTAGCCCATGCCCAGTGGCAAGGCATGACACAGGCCTTGTAGGGAAAGACCTGCCTTGGCCTTGCCTCTCCCAGTCAATGCTATTTTACATACACCTTGACCCAATCACAATCTCCACGGATGCTCTCCATCTATGGAAAATAGACAAAAACACACTGTTGGTTCCCAGGTTTTTCCAGTTTCATTCTGAAAACTCCGCTGGAGTATAAAACGTGGACTGCATAAATGTCTTAGGGCTTGTGTTGTCAGTCCCGCCTTTGTTCTGGAACCGACCCCTGAGACTCGCGGGACAGATAAAGAGAAGCTTGATTCCTTTTGTCTTTGCAAAGCTCTTTCTTAAAGTCCAGATAATCTCCAAAAATTAAAGGCTAGTGAAAATTAATGACACCACTGCCACTCAGGCCCTCAGCGCTGAAGTGGGTGAATCACCGAGAACAGAAAGGGGGTGGAACGATGGTTACGCTTGCGACACAATCGTGACATGTAAATGGAGGCTGCGCTCACATTTCCCAGCAGCTCAGACCCAAATAACCACACCGGAACTATATGAACTACAACACTGTTTGGACAACGGCTGAGGCGTAGCTAGCTCTCACCTCTTCAGTTAACTCATTTCGATTAATCTATGTATCACCATGAGGTTGCGACTACCAATAAGCTACTGGCACCTTTCTCCTTCGGCAGCTACGTGGCATCTCCCTGACTCTGCCTTCTTTCTCCCTGCGTTCAGTTCAGTTTTTCTGCCTACCTATATTCTGCTCTGTCTTAGGCCAAAGCAGCTTCTTTATTAACCAATGGTAATAAAACATATTCATAGCATACAGAGGGGAATCCCACATCAAGGACCTCAGTTCAGATCCCCAGCATGCATGGAAATAGCCAGGCAGGATCGTGTGTGCCTATAACCTCAGCTGTGGGCCTGGTATGGGGTCAGAGATGAGCCGATGCCTAGAGCTTTCTGGCAGCTGTTCTGGTGGAAACAGAGCTACAGGCTCAGTGAGAGACACTGTCTCATAAAATAAGATGTGGAGTCATAGAGGAAGATATTTGATATTAGGCTCTGGCTTACACAAGTGTGCTGTGCATGCACACACACACACACACACACACAAATATCACACAAACTACACACAGAGAGAATTATCAACACACTACTTTCTATCACAACCCTTTCCTTTTAGCATCAAGATGTGGTCCTTAAAAAAATTACTCAAATTTGGTCTTAAGGTCGAGAGTAATAAAAAAAAAGACACTGGCTCCTATCTCCTGGAGACTGCTCTCTTGCGCAAACATACACAGTCCTACATACATCACACACATACACGTGTCCATATAGCCCCCTCCACATATACACACACGTACACACACAAAGAAGATAAAAGTCCTAGGCTGGATTTGCAGGCCGCTGGTAGGCACTTTCTGCGTGTGTGCAAGGCTCTAGCATGGCTGAGGAAGGAAGGGCACGGAGCTCCAAGTGTGTGCACTTAGCCTTAGCGTTTACTTTTAATCCTCAAAATACCAGGCACTGCCACTACTTCCAATGTCGCCAAATGCATAAGCTTAGGCAATGGGGCAAGCAGGAAGGAAAAGACATGAACTCTGTATTCTAATAAAAATAAAGGCTAGAGAAATGGCTTAGGGCACTGGCTGCTTTGGCAAAGGACCTAGGTTCAATTCCCAGCACACATATGTTAGCTTACCACATATGTGTAACCATCCACAGCTCCAGTTTCAGGGAATCTGATGCCTTCTGAGAGCTCCAGGCACGTACAAGGTGCACATACATACAATGCAAGTCAAGACGCATGCACATAAAAGGTATCAAAAGAAATGTAATTAAAAGTGAGTAATCCTGTCGTCTCATCAAGGACATACTTTGCGGAACCTTCCAGGTGTATCGGCCCTAGCAGAAACTCTGGTTGGTGAGAAAACAGGCTAATTTCCTCGGTGCCCGTCTTGCACGAATGAGAAGAAGCACCTCTGAAATTTACCTCTCCCATCTGAGCCAGAGCCTCTCACGGCTACAATTTGCCCTTTCCTTCTATGTTCTGCAGAGAAGCGTGTTTGGTTTCACAGGTAATTGATAGCCTTCAGCACACAGAAGTTACAATCATCGAACGAAAACATTCGCTTTGGTGAGAATTAAAACGAAACAATTTCTCCAAAATAAAGGGTAAAAGCCAAAAAAAGTTATGGGGATTAATAGGCCAGGGCTTCATCTACTTTTACATTTAATTTGATGTCATGAGAGCTGCAGGCATTTCAAAACACACCTCTTTTATTCTCCTATAAAGTCTGCACGATTTTGGCTTTTGCAATAGAAGCAGTGAGGAGGGGAGGGGAGGGCTAGATTCTGTATCTATGCTAAAGAAAAAAGGAGAAGCAGGGTTGACCATACCCCGAGGCCCCAGCTCCTGCAGAGAGCCTGTTGTTCAGAAAGCAAGGTGCTCCCCACGATCTAATCATAGCACTAAACCTTGTTACAAGCCTTTTACAGCTCCAATATCTGGGTTACATGGAAACACGCTGGAGAGCCTCCTTGTACTATGAAATAAATGTCATTCTGACTGGCATCCTCTCTTCCAGCAAGTAATTTCCCTCTGCTGATAAATCGATACGGCAAAAAACAAATGAGGGCGCACAATGGGCACAGTGTGGATTACGTTTTTATTCATCCAGAGCCCCTGCAGCCAAGTTTTCTAAAGCAGAAAATGATGCGCTGGGGCTGGGAAGCAAGAGAGATGCATGAAGACACTGAGATAAGAAAAGAAAGACAAAGGAGGCCAAAAGAGAGAGAGGAACAAAGGGAAAAACAAGAGAGAGAGGCAGCCAGTGCAGAAGACAGCGCCCCTACCAGGCAGTTCAAGTGCAGGAACTTGTGCCAGAGAGAAAGATTAAGATCTGAATGCTGGTTGCTTAGCAATTCACAGCAGGTCAAGGCAAGGTCTCTGTGACCAAGCCTAGGGACCTGAGTTCGATTCCCAGGACTCACGCTGTGCAAGGAGAGACCTGATTCCTATCCACAAGTTTTCCTCTGTCCTCAAAAACATGTCATGGCATGTGAATGCATGCACACACAACATACAAACACACACACAAACCGAATATAAAAAAACATGAAATGATTGGGAAAATACACACGCATCTTTTTGCTTTAACATCTTCACTCTCTAATGTGACAGGTCACCTGAGAAGGCTCTAAGGTCAGATTTTTTTTTTGACTTGTCAATTATCGATGTCAATCATCAGGATTCACCCATGAAAATTCGCCTAGAAACCTCGAGACTAAAATTGACCCCACGGGCCCTTCCTCAACTCAGCAAGTCCCCTCCGGTCATCTGTGGTTTCTTTGTCATTAGCATGAGGAAGGAAAAGGCGCAGTGGGAGAGAGGTAAGAGCAGCAACTCCTCCTACGGGGAAGCGGAAACATGAAGAGCGTCTTTGAGTACAGAGCAAGTCTCAGAAGTCGCCAGATCGCGGACGAGTATTACCACGGAGAAGAGATGCGAGAGGCCCTCCTCACGGCCACGGCCATGACATTTTGTCTTTCCTGGGTAACATAGTAAAGTCTAATTCTGAAAACCCCACTTCTCTCTGTAAGAAAAGATAATTCCAGAAATTCATTGTGGTATTTAGCTGCTGTTGAGGCGTGGGAGTAAAAATAACAGAACTCTAAAATCTTAGTGCGCATATAGAGCTGACCCGCGATTTTAAGCTTTAGCTTTAAGCCTGGAGTAAGGCCCATCATTCCCCATGCCTCAGTTTCCTCTGCTATAAAATAGGAGCAATTGTCAACTGCTGTTTTAGAGAAACTCATGAGAGTTGATATCAGGAGGATGCATTAGACAACGGCTGTTTCAAGACTTGGTGCCACAGAATTCAGAAAAACCAAAAGAAGTTAACCACAGTCCACCTAATTACCTTTAGCTGCCTGGAATAGCTACAGTTATCCATCAGGTGACCTCAACAGCTGCCATCTGGCTCCCCATTGCCCTGTACAAGGATCTCAGGCTGCATGTTTCATGGGGATACATGGTTTTGTTTTAGTTTTACGATTTTATTTTATTTGTACGGGAGTTTGGACTCTATGTATGTCTGTGTACCATGTGAGTTTCTGGAACTTGTAGAGGCCAGAGGAGGGCATCGGATCCCCTGGAACTGGAGTTACAGATAGTTGTGAACCTCCGTGTAGGTGCTGGGAACCGAACACCAGTCCTCTAGAAGAATAACTGGTGCTCTTAACATCTGAGCCATCCCTGCAGCCCAGGGTTACATAGTTACAGAATGTCTTACATACAGTATTGTGGTTTTGCTATTTGTCCTTTTGAGACAGGGTCATACTCTGGCTCAGACTGGATTGTCACTCACAGCCACTGCCAGTCTCAAGCTTACAGAGATCCTCCTGCTTCAACCTTGCAAGATCTGGGATTATAGGTATGCGTCACCATTCCAGTTTTAAATATTCTTAAGAGTTGTGTGACAACTCTTGCAGAGCAGCCCTCTCCAAGGCTATCATTGCCCTCTCTGGGCTGCCAGGGTAAGTTAAAAACCAGATCACTATATCCGACACGCACTTTTAGCTTTGTGCTTGGATGCGGGGCAGTCTGCTTTTTGTGTCTTTAGTGCTTAGATTCATGCCTGCTTACAATGCTATAGTCACAGTTAATTCTACCCCAGCAGCCTACCTACCCAAGTTGCTCCATAAAAATGGGAAGATGCTGTTCGGGCCTTTGACTGTGAACCAAAAAGAAAAAAAGGCAACCACAAGGACAGTAGTTAGTGATGACATTTGCTTCTTTCTCTCAAGTCAAAGGTGGGGTTACTCCGCATGCTCTGTGCTGTCCTTGTTACTCATGAACCGTTGCTATTTTCACTAATTGCTTCCTGACGCAATTTCAATACACCAGGCATACCGTAATGGAACCCATGAGCTTCTTGCTCTTCCAAGAACCAAGTACCGACCCTGAGGTGGAGGCTCAACCTTTGAGAATGTGTGGGCACACAGGGCTAGGAAAACCAACTGCTCTCCACTTACTGAGAAGCCTGGGTCCTGCATCCCTGGAACATGGGTTCACCATATGGTTCTGTTGTGATTTAGGTACTGCTCTGTGGGAGACTGAAGGCTATAGGGGACATGGCTGCTGATGAAGGACAACGGGAAGCTACAAGGAAGTTTAAAGGCACATAGTAAGGGGGATGTAAAGTGGAATCGTTCCCAATTAAAGCAGCCAGGGAATTAGGGAGGTGAAATATAATTATCTACATTAGAGTTTGGCCAGGCTCTATTCATCGAGGAAAATAAATGGAATAAGATGCCTAAGTCTTCCTTTCCTGGAACACAAATGGCCTTCTCACTTAACAAATCTGAAAATGCATGTAAGTCCCATACTTCAACTTAAAATAATTATTTCATAAAGCGATGACTCTGCAAATGGGAGTGTGGGAGAAGATGCAGCGAGACAGCAATGACCGCGGGGACCATGGCCACGGTCATAGCGAGTCCAAGACAGATATGAAGAATGTTAAAACTACAAGCTTACAACGAGTCATGCCAACACGGATCTAAGTCTGAAGAAGTGTCTCAAAATGAACCCCTTTTGTTTGCAGTATCCAAAGCCATCCCCACAGTGGGCATGCCACCACGGCAGTGGGTAGTGAAGAATGATCCCCCGTGCTCACTGGGGAAGCCTGAGCTGTGGGCAGTGAAATGTAAGCGGTCACCATTCCTTGCTAACCAGGGCACAGAGAGATGGGAAGAAGGTGTTTAACAACTGCTTGAAGAACTGCAGGTTGCATCAGACACAAGACTGGCCAGGTTAGGTTAGATACGTCTCAGCTCAACTTTCCCCTAATTTAAGGCTTTCCAGTCTGGCTTCTAAAGGGCCTGAGGAATTCTAATCTTCTTTTCCTTTCAAGACTTGACCATGAAGATGAAAATGGGGGTGCTTTAATTACCAACGGGAGCCAAAGCCTTGCCCTTTGATATGGAAATCCTGCTTGTGCCCCCACCTTTTCCCTGCCCCTTCTTTCACTTTCCCAGCAGGAATTTTAAGTAGCTTTGTCCAACCAGCTGATAGTGACAGCACAGGAGCCATGCACAGCTCCTGGGAAAGTTGAAGTTATATGGTGGTGTGACTCCACCAGACTGACAGAGCTGAGCCAGGACAGCATGGGGAACAGGAGAGGCAGGGAGAGAGGGGAAAGGGGGGAAAGAGAGGGGAGAGAGGGGAGAAAGGGGGGAGAGGGAGAGAGCGGAAAGAGGGGGGAGGGGGGAGAGGGGAGAGAAGCAGAGAGACACAGAGAGAGCCTGAGAGTGGATGAATTTGTTTCTGCTCTGGCCGCCTGAAGTGTGGCCAGGTGACAGACACAAAGACTCTCACTTTAAACTCACACAGAGAGCACCAGCCACGCATGCATGCTGCCATGCACCGCCACCCAGTTATTGTCATCTGCCTTCTGCATGACTCCCGGCTTAGCTATAATTATTAATTGCACTTGTCAACTGTCATTAATTCCTCTTTAACATCCCTGTCTTTGAGTAATTAGACAGAACAGCCTCCCTGAGCCCATTGTTTAGAGTCTCCTGAAAGAGCCCACTGGGCTTTCAGGAGTACAATAGAGGGCTTCTCGTTAACCCTTCACGGGGGCATGCTGAGCGGAAGGGAAGGGCTGCCTGCCTTGGCATGGGCAGACACGCAGACACATGTGCATATTGCTTAAGTGGAACTAGATTTTAAATATTTCTTCCTTGAAGACACACGGGATATTTAAAGTTGACTGAAAAGTAAAGAAAGGCCGGGGGAAGAAACAGTGTTTTACTAATCTGCAGCACAGGACATGTCATCGCGCTCCTGTGTGTTCGCATGCTTTGTGTTTGAGAGAAGTCAACATTTTTGAAGGTGTTTTCTTAGGTTCATGTCATAACACACAAGATATATAGCATGTGTGTGTGTGTGTCTGTTTGTCTGCTGGGGCCACCAAGGCCAGGAGAGGGAACGGGAGTCCTAGAGCTGAGGCTGCTGACGATTATGAGCCATTCTACACAGTTTTGGGCAACTGAACTTGAACGCTTTGTGAGAGCAGCAAGCGCTTTTCACTACTGAGTTATCTCTAGCCCAGAATACTTTATTTCATTTAGTTAGTTTGTTCATAAGCTGGGTTTATGAGACAGGATCTCACATAGCCCGGGCTAACCTCAAGAGCCCTACATAGCCGAGGAAGACCTTGAACTCCTGGCCTTGTCTCCGCCTCCCAAGTGCTAAGACTACTGTGTGAACCACCACACCTAGCTTTATTTGACATTGCTTTCATTCTGAAAGACATACTCGGCATGCCCATGGCCACTCAAGGTGCCCTGAATGTATCCAGTGTCCTCAATGAAAGAAAAGATGTGACACACAGTTCACTTTGAGGAGTAGCTCTTGCTTAGTAACCCTTCTCATTTAACGTAGCACAATAAATAACAAATCACTTGCAAAATTCTGTACTGCCCTAAATTTTTGTATTACTGTTATCACTGTGACTCAGCAGCCCAGACTACTTTTGCATTTCTTTGTGAATTTAAGTTCTCTAGCAATTAGACAGAGGGGAAGCTCATGCTGGGGAGGAGCGGGTCTTGGCCATTTTGTACCAAACACTTTTCAGAAAAACAGGGGACTTTTATTCAAGAGCCAAGCACTCTCACAGAGCAAAGCTTTTCTGGATGTTGTGCTAAAAAGAATAATTATAAGACTTTCTCTTAAAGGAAATGAAGGTCTGAGGAATTGTGGAAAATAAAGGCGAGTGACTGATTTCTGGACAATCATTAGAGCCATTTCCCGCACTAGCTCCATGATAAGGGATTATTCTACTGCTTTGAGAGTGCTTTTTGCAATAATAACATTTATTGAAGTCTAGATGTGTGTCCTATGTGCTTTATATACATTAATTCATTTAATGCTCAGATCTCTGTGAAATAGGTACTATTATTCAATTTCAGAGATGGAAAAACCGTGCAAAAAGTGTTTTCAGAAGTTGTCGAAGACTGGCCACACACGACAGCAGTCCAGGATGGCTGAGTCCACATCCCGACTCTCAGCCACTCTACCTATGCGGGTTTCCATCCTGACCACAGGGGGACTTGACTTCTGACGGTGTTTCCTGAAGGAAGCAGGTGAGTGTGTGAGTGTTTCTGAGACTTTTATTTGGAAATCGAGGTTTGAAATGTTCTGGAAGCCAGCGGCTATAGCACAGTTTACTCCTAGCCCCCTGACCAAGGCAGGAAGATCACGAATT
This sequence comes from Ondatra zibethicus, assembly GCA_004026605.1. Taxonomy (NCBI): domain Eukaryota; kingdom Metazoa; phylum Chordata; class Mammalia; order Rodentia; family Cricetidae; genus Ondatra; species Ondatra zibethicus. The sequence goes on along the minus strand of PVIU01007785.1, from coordinate 68,232 downwards.
CAAGGTCAGACAGAAAGAGAGCTGGTTTCAAGAAAACAGCAAGTACTGGACATTGGAGGAACCAAGGGTTTGAGGGTATGCCGTGTGGTAGACACGCATGTGCTGAGAAGGAATAGATGGGAGGCAGAAAAGAGAAAGGGAGGGAGTGGAGGAGAGAGGAACAGAAGGAGAGAAGAGGAGGGGGAATGGGTTTTGTGAAGTTATAGGTTACACAGCAAATTATTGGTCGCTGTTAGCACTGGGTATGAACTGTTGTACACGATTACTATGTGATCATGTAGATATATTGAGAAAGAGGAAATACATCCATGTACACTCTCACACTGTCTACTGACACACTTTAGTGTACTGTTTATTAAAGACCCACTGCATGTCTGTCCTGTACTACGTGTGTAAGGCACAGGGGGAGGAGGAGGATAGGAAAGTTTAAGTCAGGATTCTTTGGGTTCTTTGTTTGTTTTCAGACAGGGTTTGGTTTCTCTGTGCAGCCCTGCCTGAACTGGAACTCATTCTGTAGACCAGGCTAGCTAGCCTCTGACTCAGAAATCTGTCTGCTCTGCTTCCAGTGTAGTGGGATTAAAGGTGTGCGCCACCGCTGTCCAGCTAAGCCGTGACTCTCACCGAAAGGGAGTTTTCAGAGTTAGTGGAGACAGAATTTTGAGACTCACACCATTAACACACTACAGAGTGCTAAATGGAACACAATCAATGAAATGGATTAAATGAAACAGCTCAGATCAATGACAGGCAGTTAGAGAGAAGAAAAATGTGACTTATTAAAAAGAAAAACCTTCCAAATATTCATTTCCAACAATGAATATGATTGTCTTGCTAACTAATGAATGACCACTAGGGAAAACATCCTGGTTGGGTGAGGGACCACCAAGCCTGATGATGTCTGCTGTGCGGTGAGAGGGAGGTTGAGGCAGCCTGAATACGGTCTAGGGTCAGCTTGCATATAGAGTTGATAATTCTATAAAAAAAAATCTTCACAGGAGGTCATTGCTCTTTATAAAGAACGTGTCTTTGGATTTTGACTTCAAAGGGAAGGTTGGAAATGAACAAGTGGTGTTGAGGGTAAGGGATGAAAGGTTTGAATAGAATTATAGGTCCCAAAACAAAGGCACAGAAATAAGACTTATGGGAAAGATAAGCTAAGCATCCAACCTCACTGCTGCACACATGATGCCTGGGAGGGACCAGAAATGGGTGAGGATGGCGTAACAGGGGGGTGAGGAGGAGGCAAGGAGTAAAAACCATACCGGAGAAACAAGCATTGCCAGTGCAGGAAGGTGGGCTAGAAGACCCTGAGGAAGCCAAAGTCAATCAATTGGGGCATGGCTGACGTTCTGCAAACAGGACTGCAAACCTGATTTCACTCATTATGCAACCTTAGGTCCATTCATTGACTCTGTGGTAATCCAGTACCCACCACACCAGGATTGTTACATGGAAAATAAGTTCATGGGAACACAAATCAAAGTGCCCAGCTGTGTGGTCAGTCAATAGGAGCTGTGCTGGCCAGAACTATGCAACTATAGCCTACCAATATGCTTCTATCCATGTCTTGAGGGTATAAACACTACAGCAGATTATAAGGGCGATGATTTAGAATAAATAAATAGTATTAAAAAGGAAAAAATCTCTGTCCTAATGCTGTGAAGTGTATGCATGGAACGAGGAATTGGCACGCACATTTTTTTTATTTCTCATCTCACTCTGATGATGGTGCTACAATTCTAACAGAACATCTCACAGCTGGGGATGCTGAGGCAGGAAGATGGCGAGATCCAGGCTGGCCTGCACCAAATAAAAAACCCTGTCACAAAAATCTAAACCAAACCAAACCCAAAATACCACCATCGCCAGGGAGAAAGAAAGAGAGAGAGAGAGAGAGAGAGAGAGAAAGAGAGAGAGAGAGAAAGAGAAAACAATAAATCTAAAAGAAGAGGTAAGAAATAGCATATTTATAGCCTTTGGGGATTGATGTTGATTAAACAGTACACTCACTTTTAAAATGTACATACTAGGAAAAATGGTAAATGCAAGCAGAGAGTAAGCATTCATTTTCCAGCCACCCAGACCCAAATAATCACATAGAAACTATATTAATTAAAATACCGCTTGGTCAATGGCTCAGGAATACTTTTAGCTAGCTTTTACATCTTAAATCAACCTACTTCTATGATTTTATATTTTATCACAAGACTCGTGGTTTGTTACCTCACATCTTGCTTCTTCAGCAGCTACATGGAGTCTCCCTGACTCTGCCTTCTTTCCTCCTCTACCTCTGCTTGGATTTCCTGACTTGCTATATTCTGCCCTGCCGAAGGCCAAAGCAGCTTCTTTATTAGCCAGTGGCAATAAAGCATATTCATAGCATACATAGGGGAATCTCACATCAAGTACAGATAAAAATCAAGCCTGCATCTCTTAATTCTCCATATATGAACATGGGGTAACTTAATTGTCCAGTGCCTCAGTTTGCCTAGCTGTGAAAGTACTGAAAATATTGCATCTTGGGTTCTCTTTGAGAGTTGAATGAGTTAATATATATGAAGTGATTTTGAATTATCCACAAGTGTTCAATATCTGTCATGTATACCTTGTTGTTGAGAACTTTACAATGCATAGCAGGAAATAATAAGAAATACTGAATTTTAATAGAGATAGCCTTGGCTAACCTAAAGCAAGAACATATCTGAGACTCTGTTTACATACATTCTGTGCTCATTTTTGGCCCAAGATTCATTCTATATGACTAAAATTTCTATCAGAAATGCTATCCAATGGACGTAACCTGAACAATTTGAAGCCCATGAGCCATTAAGTGTCCCAGTGAAGATGTATTCCAATGAGTCTGTGTGACTTGGGCTGACCTTTGCGACCCACACCCACTCGTATTCAAAGCCATGCATGGTTTCTGGCAACAAATTTATATAATGTCACATTTTCAGTTCTCAAATTCTGAAATCCACCCCCTTAGCTCTATGTCAAATCCACAGAACTGACCCATGTCAAATGTCTCTGTGCTTGTGTGTAAGCCACAGCACAAGCTGGACACTGACACTTGTCCTTTGAGGATGAGAGACATGAAGGGCATCTTGCCACTTATCAGTCTAGACAAGATACTGTGGAAGCTGGGACCTGGGAGATGGCTGAGATGTTAAAATCATGTGGTGCTCTAGCAAAGAACCCATGTTCGGGTGCCAGCATGCACACGGTGGCTCACAGTGGCTCACAGCCATCCATGAATCCAGCTCCAGGGGGTCAGGCCCTCCCTTCTGTCTTCTACAGGCATCAGACATACTTGTGGTATGTGTTGGTGTACCTGCATCCATGCAGGCAGCAATTGACACACACAGAATAAACTAAATAAAACTGTAAGAACTTATAGGAAAGCTCCTTGGGTTGAGTTTAAAGATGTGAAATTTAAGAACTCGTGGAACAGTGCTGTTATGTTCACCTCTCCATCTAACTGAACCACACAGGATTTCCAGAGTCTGTATAAGTCAATGACACGGTCCTGTCACCAGCGACACTCACAGCCCAACCTACATCCCTGGCTCATCTGTGTGGTTTTTTTTGGGGTTCCACTTCTCCTCCACAGTTTTTCCTTCCTCTGTTGCCCACCCATGGAGCATCTTCCATGATGACATGTGAAACATACCACCGAGCATCAGCTGAAGGTACACAGCACACACAGGGAACTGAGGCAGAATGCCAGCCTAGCTTCTATGGCTATGACAATCATAATGACCAGCAGCAACCTGGAGAAGACCGAGTTTATTTCAGCTTGCTCATCCAAACCACACACCATGGTGATGAGAAGCCAGGGCAGAATCTCAAGGCAGGAACCGAAGCAGAGGCCAAGGAAGAGTGCTGCTTACTGTCTTGTTCTGTATGACATGCTTTGCCTGCTTTCTCCAAGGACTGCCTGCTCAGAGTGGTACATCCCAGAATAGGCAGGACTCTCTCCAGCATCAATCAGTAACCAAGAAAGTATCCAACAGACCTGCCTACAGGCCAATATTGTGGACATATTTTCTCAATTGAGGTTCCCTCTTCTGAGACGAGCTTAGCTTGTGTCAAGTTGATCCCCACAAAACAAACCAAAAACAGCACAGGTGGTACACATCAGTGTTTGCGTCTTTGGCTGTAGAACTTTCTATTTGACACTAAGATGTTAGGAATAGAAGAACAAGGATACCATTGAGCTGTGTGATCCACAGGCTTTAGCTATTGACTAGGATGCAGGGGTGGAATGACTTGTCAGAGAAGCTAACTTTTTCTAAGTAGCCCTCTGGGCTGTGACCATGACCTCCAAGCCACACTTCTGCAGCACACTACCCCTTGTAGGCATCAAAGGTTTGTTTTCTTTTTTTTAAGTCTTTCAAAATAGCCTTCAACCAAGAAAAACCCTGACATGACACTAAAGCCTAAGGCTAAAGTCCTTCTCCCTGGGTCATCAGAAGGCAGCCATGGCACACCATTTTCCACCTGCGCAGAGCAGGAGACCCAAAGCCTAGGTGGCTTTTGGTGTCATGATAACACCGACAGAAGCCAACTCAAGGAGGAAAGGTGCAATTTCACCTTACACTTTACAGTCCATCATTAAGGGGAGCCAAGGCAGGAATTCAAGGCAGGAGCTCAAAGCAGACACCATGCAGAAATGCTGCTTACTGGCTTGCTCAGCTGGCTTTTATCAACAGCCTCACCTGCCCGGGGATGGTATCACCCACAGAGTCCTGGGCCCTCCTACATCATCAGCAAAAAGACCTCATAGACATGCCACAGGCCAATCCAATTGAGTCAGTGCTCCAGCTGAGCATCCCTCCAGGCGATGTTGGGCTTGTGCCAAGCGGACAGCTGAAACTATGACATCCCAGAACATCACGGAGGAACTGCACAACCTGAAACCATGTTTCTCAAGTACTATTTCCTACTGCTGGGTTCTTTCTGGATTCCACGAGGCCATGAACTAAAGATGATAGTCTCTGAAAGAGAGACATTCAATACACCACAACCAAACACTGAACCAAATGCCCGAGGTGTAGCTCGCAGCAAAGGGCGCCCTCCTGGGGCAATCCCATGAAGAAGTCTCTGGATATGAGGGCTTCAGCAGGGAGCTGTCCACCTTGGGGCTCTGCCTTTCACTGGGAAGACAGATGCACTTTCAATTTCCCACCCCAGGGACACCCCAGGACATTCTAATTCATAGGTAGTCACATTTGGCTTGTATCTATTTTACAGGACCATCCCCAATCCAGAAGATGCTATCGATGGGAGTTGAGTTGAATTCCTTTCACAGTTGGGCTTGTTGGCTGTTGTCATTCTCCATTAGGAGGAGGGGGCGGGAATGTCATAGGACCCTTGACTGAGTATCCAGGCACCCATCTTAGACTGTCATTTGCAATTCTACCCTTACTTAATGTGGCCTTGAATCTCATGGAGGAGCTAAAGCATATAGTCTGGGAGGATTGAAGGAAAGAGCAAGCCTCCATCTACACTGCCATGCGAAGGCCATTATCCATGTTGCATGCAGAATTTCCAATATCACTGCCTTAAGGTCACCCACACTCCTACCCATAAGCCCTTATCTGTGCTCTCTACGTAAGCCCAATATACTCATTGGCAACCTAGAGGCATCCAACTGTTTCTGTCATAGGGACATTGTGAGGTGGGGCTGCATATTGCCCAATGCCCTCCATATCACGGGGATTCGTACAACTGTGTATTCAGTGAACATTAAACTCTAACCCACAGGAATGTTTCTGCTTTCTGTTTTCTCACTGGATTCTTGACACAACTTTGACTTAAACACTGGACCAGGTACTCAGAGCAGGAGACACCTGAGACAGGGCCACTGTCCATACACCGCGGGCGAACACTTGCCTGACACATCTCATAAAGTACTGCCAAGAAGATGAACCAATGCAGAACGTGCTGATCTTTGTTACTGTACCACTGAGTGCCAAGCTGAGGGAGTGTTCAAGTAGGCAGTTAAGGCGAAGAAAGCAGATGAAGAGGCCTACATTCTAGTTACACATCTGTGGCTATGACAAGAATACAGACAGAAAGCAATGCAGGGGGAGAAAGGGTTTATTTGCTTTACAAGTCTAAGTTACAGACCAACCCTTTGGGGAAGTCAAGGCAGGAATGTTTGGCATCGCACACACAGTCAAGACCAAGGGGACACAGATGAACCCATGCTGCCTACTTGCTGCCATCTGGCTGTCTCCTGTCCTATAGAGAGAGTTCAAGGCCCCTGCCTAGGGAAAGGTTCACCCACAGTCAATCTTCCTATATAAATTCCTATATATACAGTCCCAAGAGCATCCCTGACACCATGCCCACAATACAACCTGATAAGGACAATTACTCTGCTGAGACCCCTTTCCCAGGCCTCTAGGTTATGGCAAACTGACATGCAAAAGGCACCAACACATCAAAGAACTTTTGGGGCACCACGGTGTCATTTGGTGTGCTTTTCATTAAGACCAACTTCCAAGTGACGTCTCTCTATTTATTCAGGGCTGTTCTTGAAACCCAAACTGCCTCAGAGAAATGACAAACCTGGAGCAGGAGAGAGGGTTCCATGTCTTTAAACGCGCATGTTGCTCTTCCAGAGGACCCAGGTTCAGTTCCCAGCACCCATATCAGTAGGCTCACAACATGTGACTCCAGCTTCAGGGAATCCGATGCCCTCTTTTGGCCTCCAAGGGTACCCGCAGCCATGTGCCATAGACTCACATAGACACATCCACATCAGAAACAATTAGAAATCAGATTTCATTTCTACCTACGTTCTTGCTCAGTGGTACTTCCCAGTAGCTGTGTAACTGCCAATCTTCTAGAACTTTCAGATCCTAATTCTAGGAGTTTAGTAGGTTGGAAACAGCTTCTGGGCAAATGATGTTATTCTGAAAACTTTCTACACCAGAAATAGCTGGATTATTTCTGCTTGACAAACAGTCTGGAGGCCTGATTTTTAATGTAGCATAGGTATTTTGAGATGAGTGTGCCTATCTTTCAAATAGCAGTACTCATAAAACAAAGGGAGACCTAGGGAATAAAGCAAACAAGCAGACTGGGATGTACTTACATAGAACCTGTTATTTGCTATTGGGGGAGGTGCATGTATGCAGGTGTCTGCAGAGGCCAGAGGGGGCATTAGACGACGCCCTGAGCCGGTGTTAGAGGCATTCGTAAGCCACTCGGTGTGGGTGCTGGGAACCAAGCCAAGGTCCTCCGAAAGAGCAACAAAAGCTTTTGACCCCCTGAGCCACCTCTCTAACCCCTAATATGGGTTTTAAAAGGTTAAGATTTGCTTTGAGCTTAGCCAAGCCTCAGGGTCACTTTACGCTGCTCTTCTGTAGTCCACAGTGCTACGCAGACATTTTATCTGTATTTGCTTCTTTCCCTTTGCATTTTCTTGTCTGTGTTTTGCATGTACGTGTGTGGGAAACACGGGACACATGTGGAAGCCAGAGGCTAACTTGCAGGAGCTGGTTTTTTTCCTTCCATCGTGTGACTTTCAGGATAGAATTCAGGTTATCAGGCTTGGTGGTGAATGCCTTCATCTACTGAGCCATCTCCTCAGACCTGTATGTACTTGGCCAGGGTCTCTTCAAAGCTCAGCTGCTACTGAGCAAGGCTGTTTCTATGAGTTTTATGCCTTTCCAAAATAATTAGGTTTTATATATGTGTATGTGTGCATAATCATATACATGAGTGTGTGTATGTATATTGTGAGAGAGTGAGTATCTTTACAATGTATTTTTGCTATTGATAATTTATTCCCATTTTAAATGTAAAATGTTTATCTAGAAATATTAATATCAGCACTCATTAAAAGTTTAAAATAAAACAAAATCATCTGTTATGGTTTGACTATGAAATGGGGTCCCAGGCTGGGGGTCTATATTTGAAGGTTGTGGAAATTCTAGATGCTAGGGTCAATGTGAAGAAAATGGGTCTCGTGGGTCCTGATCTGAACAGTCTACCTCATTCTTGGTTGCTCCTTCAGACTCTGTTTCTCATCCCTGCAATGCTCTGCACCTACCCCAGGCCCAGAAACAGGAAGGCAGGAGACCAGGGACCGAGCCTTCGGATGCGTGAGTGAAAAATCAAGCCTTGTGTTTCTCTGCCAGGTACCGGGGACAAGGCAAAAGTAACCGGCAAGACGTCTGTTCGTCGTGCCTCCTGATGTGTAGCTGTCCATCCCAGCTGTGCCCAGCAGTGGCAGGACCAGAGCTCATGTCCAAAAGGAGTTTCTTTAAATCACACTGTGGAGCTCATCGATCGGCCTCTCAAGCATACTTTAAAAATAAACCCACTTCATCCTAAGGAATCGGTCTGTCCCCTGGGCCATTTCACTGTCACTGCCACTTTCGTTGTCGAGGTATTTGGTTATGAACTAAAGAGAAGGATAAAAGCTGGGCGGTTTCTTGAAATTGAACTGTGCATACAAATACATTTAACTATCGCTTTAATTTTCTGAGATTATAAAATAATCACATCATTTCCCCTTTCCTTTCCTCCCTCCCAAGCTGCCCATACATCGCCCTCACTCTCTTTCAATCCATGGACTCTTTCACTGGTTGTTGTATATACATACATGTATATATACATGCATGAGGGAATCGAGTCTGGTACCTGAAACCTAGCCAGCTACACAGGCTAGTGAAGTCATGGGTCTTGGAGGAGAACCTACAAGCACAACTACCAAATCAGCACAAACCCTAACTACATTCTAAACATGTGCCCTTTATGCCCACGCATAAGCGTAGCCCCCCCCACCTCATCTTTGAAGGTACTAACACAAAAGCTCCCAACAAGGAGATACCTGCTCTTCTTAAAGAACACGAAAGGATGCCTATACAAAGACAAGAAGGGTGGCACAGAGTTTAAATTAACCACGATCACAGGGTGACCACCATGAGCCCTGAAACCTGTGTTCTATGACATAGAATCCAGAAGTTCTGTTTCAAGATGCATGGCCTTTTTTTAACTCCTAATATTTTCCACAGCTTAAGTATAACTAAGGCAAACCTAAATGCAGTCAACGGCTGGCGAACTCTAAGAGGCAAATCAATACTACAGCACGCTGCCCCAGGAGACCCGCGTCCCCTGATTTACCACTGACACAGTAAACTCAGGAAGCACTGGAGCTGGTATCTTCCCACACAGACCACTTCTAGTCCACCCAAACTGCCAACCAACTTTAGTTCCTTTAGAATTTCTCCTAACAAGTCAGAACAAGCACTCTAGATAAGGTTACATCGCAGTCTATGCAGGAATGACAACCGTGACGGATAAAACACCATGTAAAGACCGCTACATTGATGCCCTAAGGTTTAAAAGGGAAAGGGCATTTTTCTTAAGGTGAAAAGTACATGTTCATTAAAGGTAAGTAGGTATAACATACAAAAGAAAGATGTTAAATGAGATGTAAGTGTGGAGAGAAGGCTCAGAGGTTAAAGGTTTACTGTTCTTGCAGAGGACCTGGGTTTAGTTCCCGACACACACAAGGACCTACTTCTGATCTCACAGGGCACCTTTGTTTATATGGGAGACACAAATTCACACAGGTACACACACACACATACGTGTGTGTGTGTGTGTGTGTGTGTGGTGATACAGCCCCCAAATCCCCAAGGTCTATTTCCTGTATATTCTTCCACTATGAATGAGATACTCTTGTGCCTCGTGTGTGCACATGAACGTATGTGCCCCCGGTCACATGAGAGCCTGGGAAGGTCAAGGGTTCGATGTCTTCCTCCATCATTCTCCACCTTATGTTCTCGAATGGCCTCTCACTGAACTTGGAACTCACTGTCTCAGATAGAGTGTGTGGCCACTGAGCCCTGTGCACCTGCTTCCCTGCACTCCCCATGCAGGGATTGCAGTAGCTCATCAGTCAACATGCTCAGTTGGCGTGGGGGCTGGGCATCCAAGTTCAAGTCCTCTTTCTTATAGTGAGTACTTTACCTGCTGATTCACGCCCCACCCCACACAGCAGCAGCAGCAGCAGCAGCAGCATCTTTAATGATTTAATGTATTGCTCAAGATTCGTGAGCAATACATCCTTAAAGCTAGGAATATGAATATAAGCAAATGTTCATTCTATTAATACCCGATTAAATACTTTCTCACTATTGGAGTCATTTAAAATATATAGGGCTGGAGAATAAATATAAATATATAATACTAGGACCTAAGAATAACATTAACAGTTAAGAAGTCTCACCGCTCCTATAGAAAACTTGGGTTAAGTTCCCAGGACCCACACAGTGGTTCATAACCATTTTTAATTCTATCTATAAAGGATCTATTGCCCTCTTCTGGCATCCGTAGGTACTGCACACACATACAGACATACCCTAGTATGGGGCAAAAGATCGCACCATGGACAAGAAGTCAGGGACTCCATTTCACGGCAATCTTTCCAGCCACCTGCACAGCTGTTTTCAGCTCCTGCCAATTTCCTCAAGGAACTACAACTTTGTGTTTAAGCTGCGCTACTCAATTACTTCTAAAATTCAAACATCTTTGCTTACTTCCTATTTGATTTTTCTCCTCTTATGAATTGAATATAACTCTTTTCCCACTTTTCTCTCAGCTCATAATCAAGTGTGAGTCATTCCCATTGCATGAGTTGGAGAATTAAAAAAAAATGACCATTCAGGGTCTGGGGCTAGCTCAGTGAGTAAAGGGTTTGCCGCACAAATGTGAGAACCCGAGTTTGAGATGTTTTTAATCCAAGGGCTTGGGGGTCAGGAGCTGGTGGATTCTCACTCTCCAGCCAGCCTAGCTAACAGAAAGAAAGATTCAGATCGGTCATGCATATGCACACACACAAATAAAAGAAAGTAAAATGTTATTCTGGTTTATAATGCTTAAAATTTAGGAAGTATATATCATATAACTAATGAATCCCAGTGGTTCAACCTCATTATGCAAAATGTCATCTCATTTATGGAGAGTGACTGGGCACAGTGTCTTCCACTGAGCAGACACGTGACTAGGCTTTCTATATACTGACTGCAGAAAGTTCTGTGGAGGCGGGTCAGCTCCGTGGTTTCCCCTCAGTCTGCACTGTTAGGATTGCTTCTCTGCTACTTTGCTGTTCTAAAAAAACAGATGGGAAACGAAGCAACAGCCCACTCACACGCAGCCTCCTCAGGACTTCCGGTCAGTGCCTCGTGCATTATTTCCTTTGATGGGAAGAGGTTCTTAATTACAAATAATTGCTGACAAAGAGGGCAGTTCTTGAGCGGCTGTTATTAAATTACGAAGACTCGCTCTGTCATTTGTCTTTTTAAAAGTATTCAGTTGACTCGCTGTTACTCCTGCATGACTCCAAGTCAGCATTTCTTCCATCAGTGAAGAAATGGCAAGCGGCCACAGTGGAAGGACTGAGCAGAGAGCATCATTTTCCACCAGTGTGGTTGATGCTGTTCGTTCTAGGTTCTGTAATTCAAATACACCAGTCAAGTTCCCCCGGTGCACTCCATGTGCGTGTACCTAAAGTGCTCAGAAAAGACGGCTGATAATCTCGTGTTAATCCCAGATGAATACTATTTATGCAAAGCATGGAGATGCTCTAGCAGCATCATACGCGTATATGATTTGATATTGAGAAAGACATCAGAAAGGATGGATCCCGTTAGGTTTGAACATGCTCTCAGTGTTCTCTGCATACTGTCTTTATTGAAGATGCTCTGTTAATCTAGCAAACTAACCTGGAGGTAGATAAGGAATTTCCTCCAAGAGAAAAAGACGATCCATAACAATTTATAAAAGATTCTGAAAGGGGCAGTGAAGAACACTGGCTGCTCTTCCAGAGGACCCAAGTTCAGTCCCCAGTTCTCACGTGGCGTCTAATCCTAGAGCTTCCATATGTAACTCCATTTCCAGAGGATCTGACGCCCTCTTCTGGCCGTCTATGTCACCGCACATACATGATGTGCATACATATACATTGACAAAATACATACACATAAAACAAAAATAAATCTAATACACAGTGTATATACATATACATCGACAAAACACACACACATAAAACAAAAATAAATCTTTAAATAAAGATTGGGAAAGAAAGCATAATAGAAATTTAAAAAAAAACCCAGAAACTTTATGCCACACAGAAAATATCACATAAGTTACTAATTAAGAAGCAAAACTCCAGATTCCTAGGCTGGACTCTCCAGAGCACACATTTTCAGAGAATTCTAGAAGGAACTGTGAAGCTCACTAACACAGGATAGCATCGGGGCCTGTATTTGAACAGCTGAAAGGGGAGTGTGATTTTCTCTTAATTTCCAGATAATCACTGTGGTTTTGATTTCAGAAGGTCACCGGCTATGGCCGTGGTCTTTCAATCCTGCTAATTATTATGTTCTCAGAGTGATGCACATTACAGTCCACAGGTGGAAGACCTTTTAAAGTCAACATCAATCATATTCAGTATTTTGTTTTGGTGAGTTGTTTTTTTAAGTACCACCCACTTTAAAATGTGAAAGCGTACTGCTCAGGGTTCTCATTAATGTTGCACAATTTGGGAGGTGGATTTGTCAACAAAGCACCTCATTCTCAAAGGCCACTGAACCCTGCAGGGATAAAATGCCTTAAAAACTCTATGCGCAGGACAGTCTTTAATTACCCAGAACTCACTTGACAATTCACAGAATATTAGCATTGTTTTCCTTTTTCAAGCCATACAGGCATTCACTTCCTACATCAGGGCAGCTGAAGGGTGTGTGGATTTGGATTGTGGGTGGAACAAAGGGGTTGTTGATTTGTAGGTAAAAGACAAAGAGGGTCAAAGGCAAAAGTAACCATGCAGAATCACAAATCATTAACTGGCTACATGGTTAAAGCAAATAGCTATAAATGCCGTGGCTGCTGAAAGAATGTGAACTCAAGAGGAGATGAGAAAGCAAAACTCGCCAGTGGGGTGGCAGCCACCTTCCTCAGGGCCCGAAACCCCTGTGGGGAAGTGCGTTTTTCTCTTGTTTGTCCTGTGTCTACATACTGCAGTTCAACAGAGACCTTTTCTGATTGCGTTTAATTTGTTGAAAAGGGTGTTTTAACATGAAGCATTTTAAACATGCATAAATAAATATCATCGTGTTATACTTCTCAGGTTATTTCACTTCTAGTCAATCGTGTAGTAGTGCCTCGTGGCCTTTATCATATTCCTTTTAAAAGACTACAGAAAAGAATGCTTATTTTATTTTATTATGCGTCATTTCTCGTGTGCAAAATTTTACAAGTATCCTGAACTATTTACTCTCATTTTGAAATGTATGTTAGCTTAATTTTCAATACTTGCAACATATATCCCTAAAATATACTGCAGCACTGCAGAAATAAAGTTTAAAGCCATTTACTCAGTAATTCTGATGTTTGCTTATTGTGCAACTAACAATATGATCATTTAGACAATGACCCTAAATGATCCACCTCACTACACCAGTGCCATCCTTGGTGAGAAACACTCTGACCCAGAATTCCTCTGCCCTCACCATCCCATACCCAACTCAACCTCCGCCATCATTGCCCAAGACTGCTTGAACACTCCCCAGTTTCACAGTGGCCTCCCCTTGCTTTCCTTTAGAGGTTCACAGTCTACAATGTTGCCTTGAACAGTGTAATTTAGTTGCTTTAGGATCATCTTATGTATCTCAGTCTCGTGTATCTTGCATTTTCCCCCAGCTAATATTAGTTAAACTAATACTCCTCCTTTTCCTCTTCAGATATTGTCCAGTGACATCTGTGATGGTCGGTCTACTTGGTGGCAAGTGTTAACAATTATTTAGCAAATACAAGCATTTCTCCAGTGTACACTCCTTTTAAATTCTTATTATTATTACTACTATTTATTATCATTGTGTGTGCATGTGCGTGTGTGCATGTGATGCGTGCGTGTATGTGTGTCTGTGCCAGGAACCCAAGGAAACCAGAAGAGGGCATCAGATGTCCTGGAGCTGGAATTACAGGTGATTGTGAGCCACCCGATGTGGGTGCTGGGAAGAGCTCTGAGGCCCTCTGGAAGAGCAACCAGCACTCCATGGAAGCATCTTGCCAGCCCCTCTCCTGCACACACTCTTATGTGTGTCTCTGGATATGCATGCATGAATTCCCATCTGAAATTTATTGCAATCACTGAGCGGGAGTCTCTAACTTTCTAGACCTTGTATCCAAAAGGAGTTACTGTTTACACTGGAACAAGCAGAGGAGGTTCACAGTCAGCCTGCCTCCTAGCCAATACCCAGGACTCTGGGGCACTGTGATGGGCCACGTTCTGAAGCAGGGGAGTCGTGGCTGAGAGATTTTAGGGTTTGATCACTAGTAAGATTAAACAATTTTGAATGCCTCTCCCTTGTGTGTGTGTACATTCATATGCATATATGTGTTGGCATGGGTGGGCATGTGGTGTGTGAGCCAATAGGAATGTACATAGGTGTGTGGACACCACAAGCCGGCATCAGGTGTCTGCCTCAGTGACTCCCCACTTTTCATCCTGTTCTTCTGAACTCAGAGCTTCCCTGGACATCCCATCTGTGCCTACGAAGCGCCAAGAGGTGGCCCATACCCCTGCCCAGCTTTTATATGGCTTCTGGGGATCTGAGCCCCAGGCTTCACACCTGCAAGGCAAGTGGAGCCATCCTCTTGCTCCAAAAAATAGGTTGAAATTTTAGGTTAATTGACAATTGGATTTCTTTCTTTGCCTTTTGCATGCTGGATGGTGTGAACTGTGAATATCTGAGTTGTGGTTTTTAACCTGGAGGTTTTGCTTAAGCTGGAGGTGTTTGTGTGATGCACAGTGTGAACTGTGGATATCTAAGCCTGGCTTTTAACCCTGAGGTTTTTTGCATGCTGGATGGTGTGAACTGTGGATACCTGAGTCCTGGCTTTTAACTTGGAGGTGTGTGCTGGAGGGTGTGAACTGTGGATATCAGAGTCCTTGTTTTTAACCTGGAGGTGTGTGCCTGCTGGAGGGGTGAACTGTGGATATCCGAGTCCTGGCTTTTAACCTGGAGGTGTGTGCATACTGGAGGGTGTGAACTGTGGATATCCGAGTCCTGGCTTTTAACCTGGAGGTGTGTGCATGCTGGAGGGTGTGAACTGTGGAGATGTGGTTTCATAAGTTAAACCTGATGCCCCTGCTCTCTTCGTTGGTTCTCTTCATGATGCTTCTGAGAAACACACGGGAAATAAAGAAGGCTGCATGCCTTTTTTTGTTAATCATAATTTCATTCTCAGTAATTTCAAATCCTTGAAAATGGCCGAGACCATACTCTATCAAAACTCATTTACACTGTGGTCAGATGTTAGTGACTGTCCCATGTGAGCTTGAGAACAGTATCAGATCTCAGCTGTGTGCGAGCCTCTACCAAGCTCACCAGGCCTTCCCATCCCGCATCTCTCCCGACTCTCCCATCCCTTTTATGCTATTAACTGTAGGGAGAAGTGGGTTAGTGCCATCGCTCCTCTCTGTGTCTAGTCACTGCTTTGTCCTGTCAAGTTTTCCTTAATTTATCTTGGGGTTATGTTATTAGGGGCATTTAGATTTAATAACGTTCTCTCTTCCTTCTAAAAGGAAACCTCAGTCACTCACCAAGTGATTCAATCTCTAGTCGA
The DNA here is from genome assembly GCA_004026605.1 of Ondatra zibethicus. Classification (NCBI taxonomy): domain Eukaryota; kingdom Metazoa; phylum Chordata; class Mammalia; order Rodentia; family Cricetidae; genus Ondatra; species Ondatra zibethicus. The sequence continues at coordinate 52,578 of PVIU01007785.1, read as the reverse complement.
GCTCGGGGTTGTAAGGTCTACCCTGCCTGAAGGGCTTTGCCGAAGTCTGTGGAGTATTTGGCACGGCACATTGTTCTTCGTCATTATTTACCTTTTCCACCCGAGCTGGTGAGCAGTGAAGCAAACAGTGTGACCAGCCTCTCTGCAAAGTCAAGTCCACATCTCTCCCCTGGGGGCTTGCAGTCAACTTAGGCTCACAAGGAAAACGGCTGTGAAGAATTCCTCAGAGTCCCTCATCGCAATTATTCTCACAAAGCTTAAACTTGTGCTCCTTGAACTGTCTAAGGTAACACGATGCTTTAAAATTCTTATTTTAAAAGCCAGGTAGTTGTGGTGCACACTTTTAATCCCAGCACTCGGACGACAGAGGCAGGCAGATCTCCAAAAATTCAAGGCCAGCCTGGTCTATAGAGCAAGTTCCAAGATTGGCTTCAAAACTACACAGAAAAACCTTGTCTCAAAAAAAAAATCAAACAAATAAACAAAACACTATTTTTAAAAGCAGTCTTCTTTATAAACTGTATAACTTACCCTATTTCACTTACAGATAGGAAAGCATCTTTGTGAATCATTACTTTTAGGAAACTTCAGTATCTCTCATACTTAATACACTTTTTAAAGATTTCTATTTAATTGTTTAAATTGTGTGTATGTGTCTATGTATTGGTATGAACCTGTGTGTGCAATACCCATGAAGGCCAGATGAGGGCACCAGTTTAACTTCTACATAGAAAAACATACCTTCAGAGATTTGCTAGCTGCCTTTCATAGAAGGAGCCTGTGGGGACTTCTCTAAGTCCAGCAGCACAAAGTGCCCTAACTCAGCTGCCGGGCTGCGAAGATGACCAAGATTTCTAGTGGTTATAGGCTTTTCTAAGAAGAAAACACCATCCTAACCATGCCGAGGACAAGTCACTGAAGGAGATTAAGAACTGGGCTATCTCATCTCTTCATAAATAAATATGAATGCAGTGCTTTAACAGGCAGATAACAGGCAACACAGGTTAAACCTTAGGGAATTGAATAACTTTCATATTTCCCAAATTTCAAAATTAAATCGTACATTTAAAGATGTTCATAAGGGGCATGAGAGACAGCTCAATGGTTAAGGATATTTGCTGCTCTTGCAGAGGATCTGAGTTCAGTTCCCAGCACCAATGTTAGGTGGCCCACAACCACATAACTCCAGCTCCAGGGTAGCCAGCACCCTTTTCTGGTCTCTATAGGAACAGTGTGTGTGTGAGTGTGTGCATGCACACACTTATATTTAAAAGATAAAGACAAATCTAAGTTATAATGATGGAAATGAAACTTCCCAAGATCATTAATTCACAGGCAATTATAACTGATTTATTTACTTTTAACAAGGCTATACTAAGTTTTAAATGCTTGCAGTGTGTGTGTGTGTGTGTGTGTGTGTGTGTAAGTCTACACAAGGCACCCACAATGTGACTCAGACATGTTTCAGTAAACATAATATCACAAATATTTTCATATGATTGAAAACATTGTTCGAAACTGATCATTAGTTGTATAATTTCTTACCATACAAATATACTCAAAATTTATCTAACCAGTGCCCTATTATCAACCCCAAATTCCTCCCATCACCAACCTATGAAGATGGAGATATGAATGCTATCTGCTTTCATTAAGTTATGGATTCTTAGAAGTGAAATCTGAGATCATGTCAATTAAGCCCTGATATTATGTTCTTATACCCACCCATAAGAACACTCCTGAGTTCATCCTCCACAGCAAACACGCCTTTGCTTGCTTCTTCCACAGCTTGGCATGGTCATGGGATGACGTCCTAGCCAACGGAAGCAAAGGACAGAGGGGAAACTTCCAGATGACTTCATTTTGGGAAGGAACATGCTCCTCCTCTTGGGATATTTCCTTCTGAATATGGATATAATTTTATCTTACTAAGTCAGGTCCTCCTCCCTTACTGTGGTCCTTTCCTCCCAATATTCCTGTGCCTGCCACTACCTATCTCATGGCTGCTCAGCCGGAGGATCAGAAAAGCTTTTCAACTCCCAAGTTTATGGTCAAACTTTCAGTTCCTGACCCAAAGAACATTCTGGATTTTTTTCTGAAACTACAAACCAACATTTCATAAATGCCTGCCCAGATGCCCACAGACTGCTTCTGCCAGGAAATTGGAAAATATTTGTTTGGCCTCAGCAAAATTGCTCTTTTTTGGTATGTGTTTACAGAAATATATCCTGGAATATTTAACAGTCTATGGAAATTTTTAGCATGTGTGACAGACCCATTGTGACCTGAAATAATTCTTTTACAACAACAAAAAAAGTAGCAACAAAAATTTTAAGAAACTGTTTTCAATAGAGAATAAAAGCTTTCTGAACCTCAAGAGTAGATCCATTAAGCAGGGAAGGGCTGATTTTCTCACCTGTGTTCCAGTGGACAGGTACTGTCTTCTTGATGATCATGACCAAAGCTAACGGCCAGCTACCACTGGAATAGAAGACTATGTGCCCTAAATATTACATGTGCCAACTGCATGTATATTTTACTTCTAAAGTAAAAATGAAAGATGCCACATCCATGTCCATCTTTGTAATGTAGCAAATGTAGCAACTGAGTTTTCAAAAGTCTGGAATATAAATGTACCCTGTTCAGCTTCAGAATCTTGTGGACAAATTCAAACAGGAATGGCGTAAGTTAGCAAAAGGAATGATGGGAAGAGAAGACTGGACCATTAATGGCACATTGTGCCATTTAGAGAATATATAAATGTGTGACTCTTGGAAGTAGGTGTTGTCTATGGTTTTTCAAAAACAATTTATATTTATACATGCAAATTTATGTTTATAGAAATTTATATGTACAGACATAATAAAATTATGGTTTATGCAAGAAGAGACATTATCTTGCCATTTTAGAGCCACCAGAATCAAGAGAAAAAGTCTATGCACATGCAGGTGTTTCTCTGCTTCTCTCCTCAGTTGGTCATGTCTAACTGTCATGGCAACAGCCCGTGAGTGCTTTAGCACAGGCTAGACTGGTAGACTCTTCTTCCTGAAATGGTTCAAAGGAATTCTCCAGGTGTCTTCTTCTGTCCCTTCTAGGAGCCCTTTCTGCAGGGACCTTGGAAATGAAATCTAAGATCACGACAGAGCTACAGTGGACATGGCAGAAGTTCAGGCGCTCACACCCACAGCCCTTGCTATACACTCCACAACTACACTGCCACTGTCCTACAGGGGTGCCCAATATTCCCATAGTCAGTCAGTCTCCCCCCTCCGCTCTCTGTTTGTGTGTGTGTGTGTGTGTGTGTGTGTGTGTGTATGTGCACGTGCGCACGTGCCTGCCCATAGTCAGGTGCCTGTGGAAACTGAAGGTCAGCCTCAGCTGTTGCCATCAGGATAAGTTCACCTCCTTTGAGGCAGAGCATCTCATTGACCGGAACCTCATACATGAGGGTACACTGGCTGGACAGGGGCCCCAGGGGGCTGCTTATTTCTTCTCTAGCCCTGCAACTACAAGCACAGGCCACCACACCCGTTCTCCACACGGGTTCTAGGGATATACCTCAAATTATCATACCGAAGAGGCAAGCAACTAACTGCTGATCTATACCCCCCAGCTCCTCATACAGCATCTGGAAGTCATAAAACTGACTTTGCTACTGGATTCCCCAGGTTAGACCAAAAAGAGAAGCCATCAGTTGAAATTCCTAGGAATCCAACTTACAAAAGCAGGTCACCTAGGCATGGTGGCTTCAGGCCAGGGCTTTCCATTCTTGGGTCTGCTTTTCTGAGTACTGGCTTGGGGTTTTAATTGACAGATCAATGGCATTGCTGTAGTGTACCATCTCTTCCTGACTGTGATTTTTTAAGAAAACAGGAGTTCAAAGGCCACCAATATGACATAAGGAACCCTGTTGTACAATATAATTTAAAATGTGTTACATTTGTTTATGCTGGGGAACATTTGTTTAGTGATGCAAAGATGGGCTGCATTCTTTTAAGTTGTATTTGTTTAACTCTGTGAAGCTCTGCTATTTTGCCTGTCTAAAACACCTGATTGGTCTAATAAAGAGATGAACGGTCAGTAGCTAGGCAGGAAAAAGGATAGGTGGGGCTGGCAGGCAGAGAGAATAATAGGAGGAGAAATCTGGGAGGAGAGGATAGAGAAGCAAGAAAAAAAAAAGGAGGAGGAGAACATGAGGGGCCAGCTACCCAACTACATAGCAAGCCACGGAGTAAGAAGTAAAGAAAGGTATATAAAAAGATTAAAGCCCAGAGGCAAAAGATAGATGGGATGATTTAAGTTACGAAAAGCCAGCTAGAAATAAGCCAAGCTAAGGCCAGGCATTCATAAGTAAGAAAACATGTCCATGTATATTGATTTGGGAGCTGGGTGGCAGGCCTCCAAAAAGAGTCATAGAGCTAGTAGCCAAACGAACAACAGAAACCACGTTGTTTCATTAGCTGATCACTTTCTCTAGTATGAAGTTCTGTAAAACAAACAATGCTACCCCAGCACATCCTGCATATGGAAAGGACGGCCCTAAACAGAGCCGGCCAGTCTGCAGCCGGCCAATGAGAATGCAGCTCTGAGATGAAAATGCAACTTCACAACCTTTGCAACCGAAGTCGCTCAGGGCAACGAAGGGCCGCATTTGACCAGCGAGAAACAGATGACCAACGCTATTTACCCCCAAACAAAGCAAAGGTTGTCTCGGCATGTCTTCAGGTGAAATTCTCAGGGTATGGTGGTTCCTCCCACAAGAGGGAGCCTCTATTTTTATATTTTTGTTACAGGGCAAATTGATTTGAGAAGAAATTAAATTATGAACTTTTCGAAGTGCTTTCTAATGTCAACCTCTTTATGTCAGGTTCAATTGAAAAAGAATCAGATTTCATTCTGCATATACTATATAAGACATCAGGATACCCAAAGACTTAACAAATAAAAGAAACTATGAAAATTTTCCCATGTCTACTATGACTTGGTTTTGTTCAAACATAAGGATGGCTGTGACAACTGTCCCTGTCCAGGAGAACATTCCATTTCATTTGCAGAAATGTTAGCTGTGAAAAGGTGACTAAGATTATTATAAGTGAAACCAATGTAAATTTAATGACATAGTCGGAGAAACTAGACTTCAGTCAGCACCTGATGGAAAGGGGAAGGCAGTCGTATAAAGCAGCATCTTTCTTTGCATTGACTGTGACTCAGGTCGTTGTTCCTGATACCATCAGTGAAGACTTGCTGGAGCAATGTCATAACTGCCAGGAAATGGTGATGATGTGAGACAGGAATACAAGCTTCCTTCAAACAAAACTGAAGAACAGCAGCAGCAAAACGCTAACCCAGGACGTCAGAGCCTCCCTCCCTTCGACTCTCAAACAACAACCTGAGCTTCTGAGACTCTGGAGGAATATATATGCCCCGCGCTTAATCAAAGCACAATCAGCTCATCGGTTTAAAAATGCCCTTCTTAGTAACCATGTGCCTTCTGTAAAGGCAGCTGGCACCCGCAGGTCAGCCACACAGGGTGCTGGATCTGCCACCACACTAAATTCCTCCTCGTGACCCTTGTATAATACAGGGAAGGGGCAGAAAGGGCCGGGATCTCCCGCACAGAGCCTTCCTCAGGCTCCCAGAAGGCTGCAGGTAGTAGGGTAGGAAGTCAAGGAATGAAGGGTTAACGCGGCTGCGCTTCTGGAATTTCAAGCTGCCCATTAAATCATGGTTTTTCTTCCCACTAGGGACAAGGGACCTAATGGACCTAAAGTCAATACCTTATAAATGACATAAAAATATATTCTGTTTACACCCTCTGCCTTCCAAAGGAAGGACAGGTCCATTTCTACCAGTAAAAGCTCACTCAGTCATGCTGAGGACAGGCTGCAGAACACGCTGTACTCTGAAGCCCAAAGCCCAGAAAGACTAGGGCTGCAGAGCCACTGCTGTGGAAACCATGGTAAGGAGCCCACTCGGGAGCTGTGCTCAAGGGGCCTTCCAGAGGCTAGTCATGGGCTGAGCAGGCTTGGTGGGTCTCCAGGTCATCATCGGTCATCATCGTCCCCAGTTCAGAGGGCATCGACTACAGCAAACACAACTTCCATGTAACAGTCAATTCTACAATGATTTTAAGAACTGGGTGTGGGGGGGAGAGGCCAAGAGGTATAAGGGCTCATTAATATACAAGGAAACACCGTACAAGGTCCCACAGAGGTGCAGGGCTCTGCGGAGACAAAAGCCATTTTGTTCATCAAATACGGAAAAAAAATCACCGAAAGAAGGGGCAGTTTAGGTGGTTGGTATTTTCTACATACTGAATAAATAGCCAAGGAACTTTATGTTTATATTCCCCAGTAAAGGAACCACTGACTTGACTTTTAAAAACTTTTTATCATAAGGAAGGTAAAAAAAAAAAACTCATAAAAAGCACACAACTTATTCTATAAGTTGATTTTGAAAATACTTTCTTCTATCTTCACTATTTTAACAATGTCAATTAGAGGATAACCTTATTAAATGCAAGGAAACCTGTAAGGTTTCAACGTGCAAGTCAGCTGTGGGGTGGGGGTGAGGGTGCAGGGTGGGGGTGAGGGTGCAGTGAGGGTAAGAGGGGGAAGGTGCGAGGGCGGGGGGAAGGGGGGACCGCAATTGTAAACTGAAAGATCTTTTCTCTGGGAACAATATAGCCTGCCTGGCTTTTGCATTGTAACTAAGTAGCCAGGACTAAGAACCTTGAAAAGTAACTTTAGAATGGGTGTTCCTGAGAGAAGTCTAGCATCAGGTCAGTATGAGATTTGCTGTTTGTTTTACTGGCTTAAAATTCATATAGTGATAAAGTAAAAAAAAAATTTAAACCCACTGTTGTTCTTTATTCCATTTGCCAGGCAGAGTCATTTATTCCCTATTAGATAAAGTATAATAGACTGTACAGAAAGGGTCACTGGCCTGCCATTTAATGATATTGCCAGCCCTGATCTGCATTTTCCTGGCAATGTCCCTCAACACAGAATAAATGGCTGATCCCTTCACAATAACAGCTGATTTCTATTTATTAAGCTAAAAAGGTCACCATTTTCTACGGCTGGGCCGCCCTGCACTATTGATAATTTTATGCATAAACAAATGGAAAATTTGTGCCACATAAATATGCATTAGCAATTACTTTTTACGCTTGCTGCATGCAAATGTGTACCTCGCAGGGTCTGGTGGCTTTTGTTTTAGCTCTTGGACACAGAAACAAAAGAGCACAATAAACAATTTTCAAATTGCCAATCAATAAGCAATGCAAATTCTGAGGTAAATGGCAAAAAGAAAAAAAAACTTGCTCAGAGACAACAGGACAAAAGTGAAGGGGGGGTCTATGAGGGGGTCTTTCAGGGCTTTTTATTCCCTTCCTGGTTATAATGAGAAGGCTAAAGTCCCCTTGACACAGACCAGCCTTCCGGCTGGTCCCAGAGCTGATGCCAGATGGGCAAGTGGAAAATACACACATGTTGAGTAAACACCCAGCACACCCCCAAAAACGGGGGTTGGGGTAAAACCTTGTTCCTAGTGGCATTTCACAGACACCACCTGCTCAGATCTCTGTTCAGCCCCAGATAGTCAGAGAAGTTGAATTTCAGGTATTTTAAGAATCGAGGGCTATACACAAACATCAGAGCTCGGTCCTTCCGTGTTTAGCTACTATTTGGTATGTTTGCTCATTTGTACATTCTTGACTTTCTTTCCCTAACATCAACATCCTCAGCAAAGGGGAAAATACACAGTCAACAAATGAGATGTGGGGCTGGAGAGATGGTTGGGGGTTAAGAGGGCTTGCTGTACAGTCATGAGGACCAGGGGTCCCACACGAAAACCCAAATAACTCTGGGTCTGAGGGATTCTATATTCCATTCTGGTGTCTGGATCTGGACAGACATACAGGCACACACATACACACACACACACACACACACACACACACACCACAACAAAAAAATAAATATTTTAAGACATAAAATAAATTTGGGGGCATTCTTTTAGGAACATATACAGAAGAGATATAAGAGGAATGTTTAAGAAATATAAGGAGCTTGAAAAGAGTTTAAGAACGCATATCTTAACTACAAAAAAATTCAAGAATAAATAGTATCAGAACTCAGGAACACACACATACACACACACACATACACAGGAACAATATGGCCGCAAACACAGCCACAGCCATCGGGGGAAGATGTGTTCCCTAAGTTGAACACACAGCGGAAGGTGACTCAGGAGCAGACAGACCGACTGCTCTACCAGCAGTGAACACAGTCCCAGTGCTAACCTGGTATTTTCACACTGAGATTCTTCACTTCAGCCTCAAGGATTCTGTGAGTTCTTGATACTGTTACTGATGCTTACATTTCAAGGGCAGAGGCTCAGGGAGGTTGTGAGACTCAGCAGTTCCTGGGTGGAGATCTGGACTCACACCCCAGGGGCCAACACCTCTAACAGCCTGGCTTCTAACCCTGCCATCTGGGAGCTCCCTTCCAACACACCCATGTAGACCCAACTGCGACAGCTCTTCCCAAACGTGCTGGTGGCTTTGCCTTTACATAAATAAGCCAAAATGTATTTGAAAATAAATTCAGGGATTCTGCAAGTTCCTTTAATGAACTTATTAAAATCCTTTAGCTACTGTGAAAGATACAGATACTAATTTGTGTGTTACATGAATGTACCTTCGTGCATTAATGCAAACCCACTGAGAGCAGACCGGGGCCCTCAGAATCATCTGAGAACAGAAAAATATTTTGTGACCCTCATCATGATCTTAATATGATTAAATCTTCTGTGTTGTAATGAGGGGCTCGGGCTGCGTTCCCAGTGCCTGGTTCCCGGCGCAGGGCCCCTTGTGCTACCCGGCTCCCAGTGTGTACCCAAAATAATTACACGGAAACTGTATTTATTGAAATACTGCCTGGCCCATTAACTCTAGCCTCTTATTGCCTAACTCTTACATATTTGTTTAACCCATTTTTAATAATCTGTGTGTCACCACGAGTCGTGGCTTACCCAGAAAGATTTAGTGTGTGTGATCTGGCGGGCTTCATGGCGGGCGGCTCTCTCTGGCTCTCTCCCCTTTTTAGCATTCTCTTTTCTTTATCCTGTCTATCTAAGTCCTGCCCTATCAGAAGGCCAAGGCAGATTCTTTATTAACCAATAAAAGCAACCCAAATACAGAAAAACCCTCCTACACCACTTCTGCTATCACACAGGATTAACGGGGCTTTGTCACAAACTGGGAAAGTATTTTGAGCCTAGACGCAAATCTAAGGCAGTGTTGGGAGAGCTGAGTCTTGCCCAGACCATGATATGGACCCTGAAAGTCAGGACCCTGACGGCTGGGTAGCTTCTGGGAGTACTGACACTATCAGTGTTAGAAAGTCAATGTGGTTGGGGCTGCAGAGATGGCTCAGTGGGTAAGTGCTTTCCTTGTAAGCCTCGGGACATAGGTTTGATCCCAAGAGCCCATGTAGAAAAGCTGGGCATGGTGGTGCATGCTCAGAATTCCACAGGCTGGGCTCTCAGAACCTACTCTAAACTATTCAGCAAGTTTGCGGCCAGTCACTGTCTCAAAATACATACATAAAATAAAAGTGCTTGTCTAAAGCCCAATAGCTGATGCGTCTTTCTGCCTTCACACATATTTATACAAATCCAAAGAACGCTTAACAGGGATATTAGTAAGACAATTACTTCATGCCAATAAGAAAAATGGTGCCCTGGAGAGATTACGGAGTGTATTACATGCATGAACATACATGAGGGCCCTCAAAAGACTTAACCATTGATACTATTATCAAAGCATTATTTCCAATACTAAACTAATTCTTTTTCCCTTAGCTGTCTTAGTTTCCATATTGCCTTGGTTAGGGTTTCTATTGCTGTGATGAAACACCACAACAAGAAAAAGGCAAGCAGGGGAGAAAAGAGTTTGTCTGACTTACACTTCCACACTGTAGTTAATGACTAAAAAAAAGCCAGGGCAGGGCAGGAACTCAAACAGGGGAGGAACCTGAAGGTAGGAGCAGATACAGAAGCCATGGAGGAGTGCTGCTTACTGGCTTGCTCCCAACGGTTTGCTCAACCTGCTTTCTTATAAAACTCAAGACTAATAGCCCAGGGATGGCACCACCCACAAAGGGCTGGGCCCTCCCCCATCAATCACTAAATACCTTACAGCTAGATCTTATGGAACCATTTCTTTTTTCAACTGAGTTTCCCTCCATTCATATATGAAGATGACAGAGACTAGCCGGGACAAGTATCTTCTTCCTGTGTCTCCTCTTCATTTGGTCTTCAGAGAAGAACATACAGAAGTCTGAATATGACCCATCTTCCTGGAGAAAACATGAGCTCACTGCTGTCCTCTCGTCACAGAAAGATGGTTCCTCGACAGTCCCATGCCCATGCTCTCCCTCTCTGCACAAGGGAAAGATTTCATCTCACAACTGTGACAATTCCAGATGAAGGAAACATCATCTAAGACCTAGAACAGAAGTGCACAGGGAAGGCTATGCCACAGCACAGGCTGTTGCGGTCCAGACCTCTTCTCTCCTCCCTGGCCCTTCAAACAATTCCTGTTCCTTCACTACCACCCCACCTCCCATGTAGACAAGTCCTACACATACTAAGAGCATGCTCTACCACTGATCCAGACTCCTGGCCCCAATCCCATTTTTAAGACAAGAATATCTGAGTGGTTCAGAAAGTCATGGAGCAACAGAGAATTGTAGGGAGATTTTGTGCAGGGAGCAGGAGGGACAGCGTCTTGCTGCCCAGGAGGAAGGCTCGCAGGCCTCTGGGGATGGTCTTTATGGGCAAATTTCCTGACATTCAGCTTCAAAATCTGGATATCAGCAGAACAGACCAGGGCATGGGAGTGCATGCACCAGTGTAGGTAGGTCTCTGCCTGCTGCAGAATGATGTTTCTTTAAACACACATACACGGAGACAATTACAAATGTATTCAGAATTAGAGAGGACAGGACAAGAAAAATTCCCAATTTCAATATCTATGGACTTGTGATGCTACAATCTCCCTGTGTGCCTAGCCTCAGGCATCTCAGGCGCCACGTCCTACCTGTCAGGCCCACAGGACGCCACCTTCTGCCCAGGGACCTGAGGCTCCTGGTCGTATTTTAGGTGCTGGGGACATCTTGCTTCCATCTTCTAGGCTGTTGTCTGACAATTCATTGCTGTCAATGCACAGTGGTTCTTCAATAATACATAAACAACCAGAATGGTCTCACTGAACATCTCCTCATCCCCTGGTAGAGTATCCTGCATGAGAACAGGTGATTGTATTCCACATCTCTCATCAGTTGTGCATTGATGACTTCCTTTCTATTGATTTATTTTGGTCTGTGGCTCCCAAGATTCTACTTCGCTGCTTAAGTTCATAGAGGCTGCCCTACTTTCTGTCTAGGAGGAGGAAGGTGGCCGACAAGTTTATGTCTTAGATAAGCTAGGTCTAATCTGTCCACATCTGTTTATTCAAATAAAACACAACCTCCTAATTTTATGAACAAACACACACACAAACATACACACACACAAACATACACACTCACACACACAAGCACACACACAAACATACACACACATACACACACACAAACACACACAAACACACACATACACACAAACACACACTCACGTACACACAAACACATGCTCACATACACACAAACACAAACATACACACTCACTCCACACACACATACACATCATAAAGATCACAGATGTCCAGTGGCTCTCACAAAATTATATTTTGAAGATGTATGTGCTGATGAAATAAAGATTAAATTTCCCTGAATCGGGCATGGGCTTAATAATTAATAGGGAAGGATAAAAGTAATATTTATGGCTTTATCTTATCCAAAACCCTTGAATAATTATGCAGGAATAATATTACCAGATGAAGACAAACTTACAACATCTGCGTTTTAATCTGTGAAGAAAATTTAAAATATAAGAAGTCCTTGAGGTGGAAATAATAGACCTACATTCACAAGCCAGAACCTTAACCAATTTTGATATACAGCATTTTTAAAGTCATATCAAAGACAAGAGAAAAGATTTACTTAAAGGGTAATTAAAAGACTAATTAAAAATAATTTTAAGGGGCTGGAGAGATGGTTTTGTGGTTAAGAGCACTAGTTACTTTTCCAGAAGATCTGGGTTCAATTCTCAGCACCACATGGCAGCTGACAGCCGTCTATGACTTCAGTTCCAAGGGATCACGGATCTGACTCTCTTGTCTGGACACTCTGGGCACTGCATGCACATGGTGCACAGACAAACATTTGGTCAAAACACCCACACACATAAAATAAATAACTAAAAATAAATAACTAAAACATTATTATTATTTGTATGCATGTGGGAGAGCATGTGTGTATTGGCACACATGTGGTGGTTTGCTTCCCGTGAACCTATCTGTGGCTATGGCTGGCAGAGGACAATCTGGCTATCGTTCTCAGACCGTCTACTTTCGGTTTGCAGACAGTTCTCTCCCCAGTAGGTCTCACCAAGCAGGCGAGGCTGACTAACCTGCAGACCCGGGCAACTACCATCTCCATGTCCCCACCCACATTGCTGGAGTGACAGCTGTGGGCTCTGAGGCCCAAATCTAGCTCCTCATACTTATGCAGGCAGTTCAGTGGTTGCGCCATCTTCCAGACCCCATGTTTTCAGTGGCAACAGAACAGAGGTGTGCGTTTCAGTGCATCCCAAACTACTGAGTCGCCCAGCAATGAAATTGTATGAGATAGGGCAAGTGGTTCAGAATTGAGACAAGACTCTGCTCACACACGGTGGTTTTCTTAGCCCTTCAGAGCTGAGGCAGGGGACTCTATGTTCACATACCGTGAGTATTCACTGTATTGCCCCTTATTAATTAATTCTCCCCTATTAATTTCTGCACCCAATGTATTTTGATGAAATCCCTCAATCTGACTATGCCTCCATTTCCCCAACTTCAAAGTCATCCAGACATACTCCAGGGAAAGTTACAAGATGAAGCAGATAGCAAGGGCAGGCAGGTCCCTCTGTCCTAGAGTGGGCACAGGCTTCCTCAGACACATGGGAAGGCTATGGATCGCTCAGCACTTAAGATTCCTGCTAATTGGAAGTGGCTCTATTCAGATCTATACTGTCGCAGGCAGGAAGCCAACTGTCATATACTTAAGAGGGAGAAGATTTGCTGTAGCCTGCCTTATAAAGGGTTCATGGGGCGGGGGAGGGGAGGCGTGGCGCTGGTGTCATCCCAGAATCCACAGAAAAAAGCTGAATGTCCTGTTGTGTCCTTGTCATTCCCAGCACTGGGGGAGCAGAGACAGGAGGTCCCCAGGCTCACCTAACAGTCAGACCAGTCTGCTTATGAAGTGAAGCACTCTCACACATAGGCACTCACACGAATGCAGTCCCATGCACACACTCAGACATGGACTCACACACACACTCAGATGTGTACACTCACACACGTGCTCACATGCATGCACTTATGTGTACACACTCATATGTGTACACTCACATGCACATGCTTCCACAAAGGTTATAATCTTAGATAGAAGGAGGACACTCACTTTTCACCTCTAGGAAAAACTCACAGCATCTAACCAAGTATCTTTAGAGAAGTATACAGCATCTTCCAATGAGCCAGACACAATTAAAGCAGCGGTATTTCTGTTAAATAAACGTCACTAACTTTCCTCCCATTTAGAATCTCCAGTTGACGAGGCACAGTGACGGCTTGGAGACTGTCAAAGCATGAACAAGTATTCCTGCTTTTTGAACAGGGAGTGATGTTCCTCTGCCACCACCAACAGAGTCTTTCCACCACTCTTCTGTCAAGGTGACTGATGACTCCACACTTACCAACCACGAGCACGGTCAAGCCAGCTGCAAAGTGGCAGCTTCCAAGAAAGTGACCTTAGATCTGCCTATGCAACACCCTGCAGTTCCTCCAATTATTCCCAGGAGGGCCCTAAAGTTTTCAGGGAATTCTCAAAATAAAACCATTTCCTGTGTTTTGCTCCCTGTCTAAATACTCTGCAGGTCTTTAAGTTTTCTCAGGGCAAACACCTTCCACTCCGTGTGGTTCTCAACCTTTATCTCAGGTCTGACAGGGTCTACCCCTTTCCTCCAAACTAAAACACTATAATAGAGAGGATGATGACTTCATCCCGAGTCACACAGCTCCAACACAGAAGAGGTGAGGCCAGATGAAAGTCTGAATCCCTTTCCTGCTCACGGTTCTTGTGGGCACATCACACATGGGACATAAGAACCTGCATGATCGGCTCCTTTCTAGACATGTATGGTTAGTGGAGATAATGTTATACTAACTGCCTTCTCCTTCATGGATAAAATAGTTTCTACTTGTGTGACCTTGTGTGCGTGTGTGTATGTGTGTGTGATTATGAGTATATGTGCATGAGTGCCTGTGTTAGTGTGTGTGAGTGTGTGCATTTGTGGTTTTGTGTGCATGTGTGTGTGTGTGTGCATGTAAATAGGTGTGTGTGTGTGTGTGTGTGTGTGTGTGTGTACATTCGTGCAAGTCAGAGACAGGTTAGGTGTCTTCCCCTAATGCTGTCTATGTTACTTCTTTGAGGCAGGCTCTTTTACAGAATTCTCCAATGAGCTCCAGGTATCCACCTGTCTCTGCCACCCTCTGCAGGAACTGCATTACCAAACGACTTTTACATGGTATTGGAGATCTGAACTCAGGTCCTCATGCTTGTGAGACAATTAATGTCCAGACTTCTAATGTGGAATTTAGGATGGCACTGTAAAACTGAACATGCTTTAATCCATACTGGGTGATGTCTAAGAAACATCTTTTAAAAATGAACTAATTAGCTAATTTTATGTGCTTTGCTGTGTAGCTACCTGTGCACACATGTGTGCGTTTCAGGCAGTTGCAAGCTGCCGTGTGGACTCTGGGACGCAAACCCGGGTCCTCTGGAAGAACAGTCAGTGCTCTTAACCCCTAGTCATCTCTTAGACTCCTGAAACACCAGTCTTATGTGAGGACTAAGCAGGTCTCAGGGTTCGAACATCCTGGGTAAGGCAAGCTTCTCAACATCTCTAGGATGCAGGACAGCTCCCCCAACAAAGAACTCTCCAAACTCTAGAAAGAGCTGAGGTGTACAAACCCCAGATGGACGATGCTTTTATTTAAGCCACCTGATTTTGACTCCCACTTTTGTTACATAATCACCATAATGCTTTCAGAGTGTGGCATTTCCAGTGTGCTAATGACTGGTTTGGCACAAGGCGATCAGCTCTTGCCTCCTCACTAATTCCACTCAAAGCCCCATGCCTCCTCTTTGCTGCGTGAGGATACACTGAGCCGAGGTTCAAGTGACAGAGGTCACCATTACTGAGATAAATGGATCATAAAATCACTCATCATCATATTTATCACACTTTGCACGGAAGAATGTGGAAAGAGAAAGCGAGTGGACAGGGATGGCCAGAATCCTCCATGTCAACAACATGAAATGGAAATGGAAATTTGTTTGTGAGGAAAGGGGTGACCTCCGACCTTCTGCTATGTAGAGCGGCCACCAGAAACTTCACGGCAACGCAATCCCATCATGGACGGTATATTTAGGGTTCTGCTTACACGTCACTAGTGAGAAGAATCGTAGTGAGTAGTACCTTCTTCCAAAGAAAGCTGCTGCTGCCCTTGCCCAGTTCACGTTGCTCACTTAAGCAATGTTCTCATGTTTCCTACAGATTGAGCCCAGGCTCAATCTCTGCCCTTCATATCAGTCCCCACACCAAGCAAACAAAAGCCCTAAGCATGTCTCTCCAGAGTAAAGGGCAGGTCTGTCTGTAACAAAAGCACAATGTCTCACTGGAGGCACTAGTAAAGCACACATGCTAGTCCAGTAGAAAAAGCCCAGACCCCCCTCCCCATCTCTGCTTCACACCCACTGAAGGATAATCTCATTATTTTTCTTGTAATATGAGAATTGGGGCATAGCATGCTGGTGGGCTTGCTAAAACTTTAGCTGTGTTTCTTTAAGGAAAACACAGCCTTGCACCTGGATCTGGGAGTTTATAATCTTCAAGTAGCATTTAACAAACCTCTCTAAGATGCATAGGTTTAACATAGGGCAAAAACCTCTCTGGCCTGCCACAGACAACGTGATAAACAGGCCACTCTTTTAAGACAGCATTTTATCCACACGTGCAAGCCAGAACAGTCAGGTATCTGTTTTTGTTTCTTGCTTTAGGAAGGAGAGAGAGGTGACCACAGCTCTAATAGCTGCAGATGCCTTTGAAATGCTCCGTGCATTGTTAAGATTGTTTCAACAACACAATACGCATTTGATTTCTAACCACACAGGGTAAGTTACTCCAAAGGCTTCAGAAAACATGTTTTAGACTTGGGACGCTTTCAGATATTTTTTAACTATATATATTATTCCAAGCATGCCTTATACATATAGTCTCAAGGTGATTTTATGTCATGTATTTAGTACACCTGGGGTTACCCTGCACCTTCTTAAATGAAAGGTGATGTGGGATTTTTTGCTTGGAGTTTTGTGCTGACACCTTGAAAGTTTTGGATTTGGTGGCGCTTATGATTTCTGATTTTTCAGATTTGGCATTCCTAACCTGTCCTCATGGTGGCTGGCATAAGAACCTCCTATGCACAGACCTCGGTGTCAGAAGCCTCGAAAGCACTTCGGGAACTCATCACGACGATAACGCTGAGATCTCAGGCATGAGTCCACTCATTCAACAGGACAGAAGGTCTTAGCTGAGCTAACCAACTTGACGAAGACCTAACAGTGGCTGGTGGGAGACCTGAGATGTAGACAATGTCTTCCTTACTTTTCCATCTGAGCTACACACTGCTGGTTCAGAGGTGCAGCCCATTGCCCTAAAGTGACATAAACCGTGAGACAATTTAGTTAAAGAACAGCGTAAACGGAGCTCCCCAGGACTATGATGGAGTGTGGACAGAAGGTTCTAGAGCAAAGAAGGGCCTCAAGGTCCTCTGTAAGTCAATAATAAATTCCCAGACAAAACTTGAACTAAAGTAATGCCCGGAGCAGGCCAGCTGAGAAGGGAGGGTCACCTGGCTCCTGACCTTCCCCTGAGGGAACAGAAGCTCCAGTGCGGGTCATGGTCACACAGCTGTTCTGAGAGCCTTGCTGGCCCCGCTCAGTATTCCCGCTTTGGGCTGAACAACAGGCTGTGCTCAATACTATCTACTGCTTAGGCTGTTTTGCTCTTCATCTTTTCTAGTTTTAAAAAATATGGTCTCCTCGGGTGTTGGCTGCTGGAATAGACGCAGTAGAATAGTCTTGTAACATTATGTCTTTCTAAGACTGTCACAGCACATCACAAGGCAGTGAAGGGGTTAATAAATCCCCTGGACATTTAAATGTTATTTTTGGTTAGATTTTATTGGAGGGTTTGTCATGATTATAGACAAAGTTCCAACAAGGTCAACATCAATGATCCAAAGGCATGAGCAGGTAAGCTGAAGAGAGATCAAGTAAATTGTTTAAATGTTGCAGGAAAGGTAATTCTCACGGCTGTCTCTGCCACCAGGCTAACTCCCATTAACATAGTTAGAAAGTCTCCGATATGAGGAAAATGACTATAACTTCAGATATTACTCTAAGGAGTTATCGCTGTGGAATAGGAATGAAGAGATGTAGATAAATCTGAGAATGTTCAACATTTCCACAAACATGGGCACAGAGGACCAGAAAACTTTGGAAACCATGCCTGATACATGGAGCTGAGTTCGGCAGCAATGCTTCCTGAGTGAATAGAGCAAGGCTATCGCGGAAGTCCTGGTAGCTATCTGGTATGGCTTACAGATAACACTTAGAACCCAGAGGTGAGCTCACCAAGGGTAGCTATGACGACAAATGAGGATTTTCTGGACAGGTTACCATTACTGAAATATCACCACACACTATTGCATCTAAATACCTCAGTGGGTTCTGAGAATAACAGGTACGGCCACGCAGTGATCCCTTCCCTATGCTTAATCCTGGCCTGGTCAAGCCAACATGGAGACAACAGTAAAACATGGCTGAACATAATAACCATCAGCGTCCAGCCAACAGACACTTGCACTGGGTGGGGGTCTCTGCGTGGGACCCCAAGAAATCCAAGTACCTTATACCGAAGTCAGTGTGCTAAGAGCTATTTGCACTTCAAGCATCATTCATTCCAGTTCTTCCCAAAGACCAAAGTGGGCACTCGGGCACGGGGTGGAAATTAATAAAGCCTGTGAGATGGCTGACACATGAAACAGGTTCCAACCTGGAACTTGAGCATAGAGCTCAAATACAAATGCATGGTGAGCCAGTGAGTCTCAGCCCACCAAAGTGCTCAGTGAAAGAAACAACTAAAAGAAAATGATATAAGCAAGAAAAGCAGGAGAAAAGGAACATACAGGCAACACAATGTGAGGGATGGTGGGCTCTTGGGTCCCACAGCAACGCTGAAAGTGGCTTTGCCAGGATCCTACGTCCCTGACAAACTGACACATTCATACCCATTTCTGAACACCACGTTTTCCTACCTTACTTTTGGAGCTGGGTCTTTCTTGTAGTTCAAACATTCTCCCCTCCGCTGACATAAAACCCCAAATTTCGTTTATCTCCTTTGATCATTCTTTGGTGAACCTTGCCACTGCAATAGTGACAAAATAGAACACGGTGTTTCCATTCTGGTTTTCTACTATTTGCTAGTAAGTTAATGTAATAAGCTTACATTAACTTTAAGCCATTCATAACGTCATTCTGCCAGCCTCCAGGCCTGCCAAGATATGATCCACACATCACTGCTGCAAAAGAGCCAGAAGCAGATGTATCTATAACTGTAAATGTGAAAAGCTAAGCAGAATTCTGACGTAGGAACTCCACAGAACAAGATCACATGTGCATGCCTGTCCATCTGTTCCCCTTCGTATCAATAATTCCCCAGGACTGGTGCTGGGAGCTCTTCCAAGCAAGGCCAGGGTGTCTTCATTCTCTCTGTCCTGGTCCTCCTTCACAACTGCCTTATCAGGACTCGAACAGCACCCTAGGGATACAACAGCAGAGCAAGGCTGTATCTATGGCACCAGGGAAAGCTCTCTGCCTATTTCTGCCTAATATCAGCACTTCATGGAAAGACAGGGTTATGCCAAGAAAATCCTATAGTCTCCACATGCCACCCGTAGGACTCAGGGGGAACAGTTCCACAAGCAAACATGACCCTCACAGAATAGGTGAAGCCCCATCCCTGCCTCTCAATCAGCCTGTGAAAGAGTCATTCAGACATGGAGTCGGCCATGGCTTTAAAGAGTCCTGCACTGTTGACATCACTAATGGTAGTCACAGCACTCAGGAGCCTGCCGCATGAAACAGACTTGATTGTTTGGAGCCGTGTTCTGGTTTATTGGGTTCCTATGACAAGTACCCTGACAGCTTAGAAGAGGATGTTATTCCAGCTTAAATTTCCAGATCACAGTCCTTCATGGAGGGAGGTCAAGGCGTGAACACAAGGCAGGTCTGCTTGCTCTTCCACCTATTGCTTCTAACCAGAGAACCACACTCAGCCAAGGAAGTATAGCAGAAACCGCAGAGGGTGCCGGATGGCTAATTTCACATGTTAGATCCGCTGTGAACCCACCAGCAATACTGACAGAAACTCCTGAACCCTACCTATGATATCTCATTAGGGATAGTCACATATTCCAAGATAGAGAAAAGCAATCCAGATATCTTAAACCTGAAACATTCTTGGCCTTTTAAAGGCTCTTCAGCCTGTAGCACATGACTATATGTGAGCATTTATCAATTTATAATAATATGCGTTATTATTATAAATATAAAATATTAAATATATAATATATATATGGTTTATAAGAGCCACACACTAATGCTTCCATTCTGTTTCTATTAGTATCTGCTTTTCCCCTACTAATCGGGTCTTCTCCAGGGCTAGAGAATTAACCACTCTCATTCTTGCCTTTGGTCAGCACTCCTCCCTCCCACCTCCACCCCCTTCCACGTTTGTCCACCCAACACTTTTGCTATAATGGAAAACTAAGCAAGGAATGAGGCGAGTTTGATGCTAGACAGCCCCAAATCCTTTGATCCCCAAACTTAAGACCACAGAGATGGTCTATACAGCCTGACTAAAAGAACTAAAATTTTAAACACTGTGTCTCTTGTGTTTACTACAGGATAATTATCTCGGTAAACTAACCCTTTAATGCACCATTTTTATTTGGTTACTCTAATATGTTTGGTTGTAAACTATACAACTATATACCTGTATATAGGATCAAGAAGATCACCTTTATAAACCAAATTTTCTTTTTTACATATGCTAATATGTATCATCTTTGGAGTCTGGGCTAGTCATGAAAAGCCAAGGGAGACTTAAATATAAGAAATAACATTCTAAGTCGGGCGGTGGTGGCTGCACTCAGGAGGCAGAGGCAGGAGGATCTCTGTGAGTTTGAGGCCAGCCTGCTCTACAAGAGCTAGTTCCAGGACAGAGAAACCCTGTCTCGAAAAACCAAAATAATAATCATAATAATAATAATAACAACAACAACAACATTCTAAAGTGATAAATGGAAAGTGTTAGAACACTTTTACACTTTCCAGGGGAATGCCTGAGACAGAAGCAGATCTGCCGCATAGGCCAGAGGCACACTCAGCTGATGAATTAGCAGGGGTATGACATCATAAACTGGCTGTGATGGTCATTTTGTCAACTGGACACAAACACCTGGAAGAGTCTCCAAGAGAGACTGTCTACATTAGGTGGAACTGTGACTATGACTTTGGGAGTTGGCTTGGTTATAAATAACTGTGACAAGACCCAGCCCACTGTGAGCGATGCCATCCCCTCAGCTTGACATAGATAAAAGAAAGTGTGCTGCACACAGGCGTGCGCGTGTTATCTGTCTCTGCCCTTGAGTATGGGTGCAACTGGCTGCTTCGGCCTCCCGCACTGGCTTCTCATGATGTTGGGCAGTAGTCTAGAACTAAGGTCTTCATACTTAACTGCCACACACGTAGATTCAGGAGGTTTTCAAGGTTAACTCAAAAGAGCCAAAGACAGAGTCAGGTTCTTTCTGAGTCTGCTGCCTCAGTTTCTTGATGGTAATTAGCATCCCAGTAATTAGCATCGCGCTGCAATTCAGTTAAAAATCTGCAAGTGGCTGATACACAGGGGTCAGGTGTGCCTGTGGGATGTACGGCATAAGCAGCGTTTATGCTTGGGAATTGCTGTGTCTTTCGATTCTAAATGACCAGTGTGCATGTCACCTCCCACCACTTTCCTGTTCTCCAGGGCCGTTCTCCTCTCGTTGATGAAGCAAACTGTTGTCTTCCTCCAGGTTACACCAGCTAAAATGGGACTGGTACTGCAACTCTCAAGAAATGGTCAGTGCCTGCTACAGAGCCCCACCGATAGATCAGTGAACAAAAACAGGTAGAGTTCGCACTCCCCTTTAAACATTGCTACAGCCTGGATCTGCTTCAAGTCAGGATCCAGGTCCTCTGTCTGCAGTGGACCAAGGACGCCTCAACAAGCCTCCAGTCTCTGGGGTTTTCACAACTGGCTTTGTTCTCCTTCTTGCATTTGGGCCAAGAACATCATCAGGAATGACGGCACCTGCAAGTGTGGAGCTGGGACTGGCCATCCAGAAGCTTCTCCCAAGGAAGCAGACTGTGCTCAAGCATATGGGACTAGCTGCCGGTCTGTGCTATTACTTGGCAGGAGCTACTCTCTATTGGGAGGGACCACAGAGGGAGTCCCTGGCCAGCATTCGAATCGTTGGCCTCCCTCCTGTCTGTGTCCTTCTCTCTGTCACCCTCGCAGGACAGGCATCGAATATGTGCACATGCTAACTGACAGGCATCGAATATGTGCACATGCTAACTATGAAACAGCACTGACCATCCAATCCCAGCACATATTAATCCATTTTGGGGAATAACAATTTCCTCTTCAAACATTCTAAAATATTTTCACACTAAAAAAACAGAAATTTCCAATTAAAATTCAGAAATTAAAATGTTCTTCTTAAAATATTATTAATTAAAAATAAAATTGTCTTATTCAAAGTGAATCATACATGAATGCATTGCATACACACATTTGTCCAGGCCTAAACACCGCACATCCCAGTGAAGTCTGCTACAGTCAGTGCAGCTGCTCCGAAGCCACAGGACTTCATGCTTCTCTACCAATTCCATTTTTAAAATTTATTTACATTTTTGTGGTTCTTGCTATCCCAATACCTATAAAGTTGGACTCGGTTATCCAAGACAAAAAGGAAAAACAACTATGATAAAATTGACACTAAAAAGAGAAAACAGCTTTGTCCCCATATATGGGGACGCTACCCTATCACACATGCATGTATATATGTAAATGGAGCGGGTGTACATGTGCTATAAATTTTAGAAAGACCAAGTAAGGTTAAATTCATGTCAAGAGGAAAGGGGAATTGCACACAAAAAAAGAACTCATAAAAGGGATTTAAAAATGGTAACTTTTCAAAGATCTTACAAAATCTCTAAAACTTGCTCTCTGATTCTAAAGGGTGTATGTAGTCCCAATGTATTTTTAATTTCAACATTTTTTTGTTCTACAGATTTAACAGACTCAGGGACTAACCATGCAGCCATGTTAGATCCAAACGTTATGAAGTGGCACTTGTCACAGGGATGTCCGTAAACACCGTGGCTTTGGTGTGTTATGGATCATTTAAATATTTTACATAAATTGTTTTCCTCTCAATACCAGAAAAATACTATGATGGAGTTACACGGGCACTTGTGGAAGGTCACAGACTTCAGCTGTGACCCTTGGGGTCCTCACTCCTAAGTAAGGAAGGTGTGGTGGTTCCCACTTAGTACGCAGGAGGCAGAGGCTGTTAGAAGGTTTGTTAGGAGCCTAAGGCCAACAGTGAGACTGTCAAGAGAGGGGGGAGAAGAGAGGCAGGGGGAGCGAGAGAAAATAACTAGAAACGAAATTTAGAATCTTTACCTGATTGTTAACTGAAGACACATTTTTAAAGCTTAATTTAAAGAAGATGAATGTTGAATGTTGGGGTGTTAACTAGCCATAAAAATACTTGATTTAAAAAAAAGATTTATTTAACTTGTGTGTGTGTGTGTTTGCACAAATGTAAATGCAGTCCCTGAGGAGGCCAGAAGAGGACATCAGGTTCCCCTTGAGCTTGAGTTACAGGTAGTTGTGAGCTACCTGAGGTGGGTGCTAGCATTCAAACTCAGGTCCTCTGTAAGAGCACCAAACACTTTTGGTCACTGATCACTGTCTTCAGTCGCCAAGTCCTTGATTTTCAATAGAGAGGGTGATGAATTTCAAAATTATTGAGGACACAGCAAAGACAGCTGTCAAACTTTTATATCTCAGTGAGGGCTCGTGTAGCTCAGGCCTGTGTGTGAGCATGCCACAGCCACCACATTTGAAGGGCAGTTCATCGCTGCAAACAACTCAACTGTTGGCTCTCTTCTTTGCAGGGCGAAATCACTGAATTCAGAGATCCTATTACACAAATAACAAGTTTTTGACATTTTCTGGAAAGTCTACATCCAATAAACTCCCATCTTTGGCTTCAGAGTAAAAATCCCACCTCGATGGTTGCTCTGAGGAGCGCGACCCCCACCCCCCCAAGGAGTACTCAGTCGTTTATAGTGTGCTTTGATTGCAATGGTTCGGTCCTAACTTCAGGTGTCAAGAAAAGTAGGAAAACAAAGACCTCAATCTGAATGAGGGAGGATGTTTCCAGAGAATCCACTTCTTAGAACTCAAGTTCCAAATGAGAACCCCATATTTTAAGTACTTTTAAAGCAAACGTTTCTATTAAATGATAACGTACCCAAGCAGGAATCTGCATTTTGTAATTTGTATTTCTATTGTTGCGGGATTTGAGATTTTCAGCTCAGCATCTTCCAATCTCTAAAGAAGAGTGGCAATACAAATTCAAAATAGACAAACGCACGCAAGGCAGCTTATGTGGTGATGCTTTTGATTTCCTGATATGCCTTTCAATGATCCATGGGCACGAATTCATTTAATAAATTAATTTCAGAAAAAGGAACTAATTGATCTGTATTGAATGCAGCTTTTTCCTACTATGCCAACTACTTGCTTGCTCCTCTCTGAATTCTACATCGAACAAACGCTTATCCGAGTGCCACAAACCATATCTTCTTTGATTTGATATTTCACATCTTTGCCTACCCTTAATTTTATGACATATTATGTGTGATGATTAATTTGCTAAGTCCTGAGAGTGCATCACCACCCATTGATTTCCCAAGATAATCTCTTTGGTAAATAAACTTTGCAGAGGCATTTTCCACCAGGAACAGACAAAAGTACAAGCCTTTTCTTAGGATGTTCCATAAGCGCTGGTGACAATCTGGTTAGCAACGTGCTTGCCATGCAAACATAGGGACCTGAACTCAAACCCCAGAATCCATATAAAAAATGTCAGGTGTTTATTCCAGAACTGGGATTGCAGAGATCAGAAGTCCTGGGACTCTATGCACATCACCCAGCTTAGGTTAATTGTCAAGGTCAAGACCAGTGAGAGGCCCTGTCTCCAAAAACAGGTGTATGGCTCCAAAGAAATGGGATCCAAGGTTGACTTCTGGCTTCCAGAAGCCTATATGCATCCCCCTGCCCCCAGCCACAACACACACAGAGAGAGAGAGAGAGAGAGACAGAGACAGAGACAGAGACAGAGACAGAGACAGAGAGATAAAGAAATAGAGAAAAAAACTAAAAAGAAAGAAACTATGCTGAAATTTAGGAAATTAAATTATCCAGAAACAACATAAAATACACTCTATCCTAGCAGTTCAAATTTGTTTTCAAATAACTTGTTCAAAGTCACTATGTTCTATCTCTAAATATTGAGCGAATTCTGCATATAAAATTATGTCTGTGGTAACTTCTGGAATGAAAAGAATAAGAGAGAGATACTGGCAGACAGAGACAGAGAGAGAGAAAGAGAGAGATATATAGAGAGAGAAAGAGAGAGAGAGAGAGAGAGAGAGAGAGAGAGAGAATTTGAGCCCCAAGGGAACTGGAACTACGCAGAGGAACTAAAGTACACTGGGACACTGGAATTTGCATATGTCTACGTTAAGTATATGTGCTAGGGAGTTACAGGAAGCCTCAGAAACAGTGTTAAATGCACCATCTGGATTCCTGTAGAATGAACTTTTACCTGATGGTTAATGGCAATTTATTACTAAACACAAGAGAGATGTGTGAGCTATTCTGGACTCAAATAGGACATTATCCATGCAACAAGACCTGTATTCACTAAGCAACACACCCACCGAGCAGGAAAACAGACCGCTGGCTGCATAGGTAAGGGCCCCAGCATCGTGTATTCCAGCCTGCGAGCCCAGTACTCCTTCTGCTAGGCTCGCCAGCAACTCCTTTCTTCCAGGAAACCAGTCACCAGCATATCTTCCAAAACTATCAATCCATAAACATATCAACCTTCCTAGCTGGAAGACACTGTGTTGCATATCCATATATCCACAAACCCTGAGGAACCAGGTCTCCTTTAGGACCCCATGCTGAGAGAACCTGGTATCCAGATGCGACGGTGGTGGAGCACACATGTTTAACCTTCTGTGCCATTTTCTCTTTGTAGACATTTTGTGTATGCATGATTACTGAAATTTAGTCTGTGGCTACTGAGAACATGGACCTCTGTCTTTCCAATGATATCCAGGAGTTTTATAGAAATCCCATTCCTCCTCCCCTATAGGCCACTGCAAATCTTAGCAATATAAGAATCCCAGGGCTGGGGATCCCTGCTCCGCCTGGGCTGGGGATCCCTGCTCCGCCTGGGTGGCCTCAGTGTTCACTGTCATCAGCCAGCAGCTGCTGTCACCTTCTGCCCTGAGAAGACCGAGAGCGATGCCTGTGTGCTCTGCACCCTCACTTGCATACATAAAGTCACTGTTGATCCTGACACTGGAATGCCAATATTAGTTACTTAGAGAACTGTGTCATGTCAAGAGACAATTTAATTCTCAGAGCTATTCCACTTTGCACTGAAATACCATGACAGCTGCCTTAAAAAAAGTTGCCCCAAATGCTGTATGTGTCATGTCTGGCTTATTCATGGAAAGCATCAGACTTCATGGTATTTCCAGTGATAACTGTGAGAACATCTATTAGGGTGACAACCATGAATATGCCTCATGATACCTTATTACACAGGGTGGTGACCACAAGTTATGCACACGGCACACCTCCCCATCTAAGTTAAAGAACAGGAACCAAACTGTCGCTGTGGGGAACATCTCCAAATAGGCCAGAGCAATTAGCCAATTACTCATTCCTTATGAAGCACAAAGAAAATTCTGATAGAGAGAAACTTCCAAATCTTCCTTCTGTAACAGTGTAAATTCTTGTCAGAACACATTTATTTCTGAAGATGTGTTTTGTTCTGGTTTGTTGGGCTTTTTTGTTGTTGTTGTTTGTTTTGTATTTTATTTTTTCTGAGACAGGGCTTCTCTGTGTAGCCATGACCATCCTAGAACTCACTCTGTAGACCAGGCTGGCCTCCCACTCACAGAGATCCCCCTGCCTCTGCCTTCCTAGTGCTGGGATTAAAGGCATGGGCCACCCACCACCAGGCCTGTTCTGTTTTTAAAAGTTTGTTTTTTTATTTTTAATTCTCTCTCTCTCTCTCTCTCTCTCTCTCTTTCTCTCTCTCTCTCTCTCTCTCGTGTGTGATATGCACAATAGTGTACTGTCTGCAGAGGCCGAGAGAGGGCATCATATGCCATGGATGATTGGAGTTACAGGTAATTGTGAACTGTCTAGTGTGGGTACTGGGAACTAAACTCAGGTCCTCTGTAAGAGTAGCAAACATTTTTAACTGTCAAGCCATCTCTCCATGCCTTGTTTTGTTTCTTGCTTAAAAACAAAAGAAACTAGGGTAAATGAGCACACAAAGTTGTTAGGTCAAAAATAGAGAAAGATACAGTGATATTTTGTTTGTGTTTTAACAAATAAAGCTTTCCTGCAGATCAGAGTACAGAGCTAAGCCACTAGAGGCCAGGCATATACTTTTAATCCCAGCACTTGGGAGACAGAGGTAGAAGGATGTCTGTTAGTTCAAGTCACCATGTGATGTGGGATTTCCCTCTGTATGCTGTGGATACCATTGGTTAATAAAGAAGCTGTCTTGGGCCTGTGATAGGGTAGAGCAGAGCTAGGTAGAGAAAACTAAACTGAATGCTGGGAGAAAGAAGGCAGAGTCAGGAGAAGCCATGTAGTCCCGCCAGAGACAGACACTGGAACTTTAAGTGGCAAGCCACAGCCTCGTGGCAATGCACAGACTAATGGAGATGGGTTAATTTAAGATATGAGTTAGCCAGAAATACGCTTAAGCTATTGGCTAAACAGTATTGCAGATATCTGTGTGATTATTTCAGGGCTGAGCAGCCAGGAACAAACAATCGGTCTTCCTACAACAACCATGGGCTACACAAGATTGAATCTGTCTATAAGAGAGACAGGGCTCACACAAAGGTGAGCCTAGCACTTGGGATCCTATGCTTTAATCCCAGCATTAGGGAGACAGGAATGATATGGCTGGGTGGCGAGAGGAATATAAAGCAGAAGACGACAGGAACTCAGTGTAGTCTGAAGCAGTCAGTCTAAGGAGCAGTCAGTCTGAGGACAAGATTGCCCTTTTGGTCTGAGCACTGGTGGAAGTAAGAACTCTAGTGGCTGACCACTCTGCTTCTCTGATCTCTCAGCTCCCCCCCCATCTGACTCCAGGGTTTTATTATTGGGAACAATTAGAATTTGTGCTCCGGGAAGATGCTATATCTTGTCTTGGAGCAAGGAGCCAGCAAGTGGTACAGACATGAGGGATGAAATGCCTGTTTAATGCAGGAGAGCACTGTTTCCCAACACAGAGGGTGTCAGTTGGGCTGAGAACAGGCAGGAGAGCAGCTTTTGCCACCATGCTGCACTGTGACATTCCGCAGGTGCCTCTCCACACCGGCACCCACAGGCTTTCATGCAATCAAGGAGTTGACACTCTTTTAATCTTTTTTACTAAAACGTTTTTCTATAGAAATGCAAAGGGATTGAAATTTCTCATAGTACTGTCATGGTTCCATGCAGATATCCCAGGTCTACAGGGTCATAAAACATTTATTTCCGAATGGTGTTTCTGAATTGAATTGATTTATTCTGACATTACCCTCTTTACCCCATCCACACACATATATGCATATCCCTCAGGTGCTGTGTGGTACTATGAAAAGATTATATATGCATATGCTTGCACCAATTAAGTTCATTGTGTGTATTTACAAATACCTTGGTTTTTTTTTTTTCAAACAGCAGAATTTACACAGAAAGGCCATGGAGAGTAGTCCTGTGAGAGTATTTTAGCACAATTAATGTTAACAACATTCTGTAAGTACAAACTTAGGAGATGTTTTCAAAGAACTTTGAAGCTACTTATGACATACAGCATAAAAACACTGCACAGAGAGAGGCAGGTCACAGAGAAGATCAGAAAAGGGTGAAGGTCATGGGGTGGGTCACAGAAAGGTCAGTCAGAGAAAGCAGTGGGCCACAGAGAGAGTTAGGCCATAGAGAGAGGTGGGCCACACAGAGAGAGAGAGAGGTGGGCCACAGAGAGAGGTGGGCCATAGAGAGAGGTAGAGTTTTCAGTAAGAGGTTTTATTCCCTAAGCATTAAAAGTTCGCAGGCTATTTGTCCAGGTAAGAGAATTCTCTCCGATGACCAGAGAGGAAGCCTTGCTAGCCCTGCGGTGAGTGCCACTGTGGCCGCATATTGAGATGAAGCCTGCAAGGCAATGGTAGAGAACTACGGACTGCCAAGGATTTTTAACAATGAAAATGAAGACAGAAGATAACCATCCCTGCCCAGAATCCCAGAATCAGTCTCCTAAAATGGATGCTTAGCCAGGGACAGGGTCCAAGGCATCACAATGGGACAGATCCAAAGCCATTATCCAGGGACAGCTGATGACTACTGGGCTCAGAGCAGGGAAATAAAACCGCTGACTTCACACTAGCCACAGAAGGAAAAACAACACTAGTAACAACAACAACAAAAGGAATCGTCTCAGAACAACACACACTCAAAAATGGCCCCAAATCTATAAACATACCAAGCTCAATGCAATAAGATCCAGAAGACCAAAGGAGAAAGAACACACAATACAGGGGGAGGCTTACAAAAGAGGCCATTTATATACCTATTGTCAGCAGAGAAAGGCCACGAGACAACACTGAGCACAGTAGTGATGGGGACCAAAAAGAAGGAGCAATGTGTTCCCATTGATTCCCAGATGCGTTTTACAGCCCCATGCAGTTTCTCCAGTGCCACTCACGATGACAAGGCAGAAACCTAAACATTAGCTACTGCTCAGCTCCATGTGATGGTACCCAAGCGGAACCTTGGAGAAGCTGGTCCTAGTGCAAGGTAACTGGGTAGCTGAGGCCATCACCTACAGAAGACATTAATGCAGTTCTCACAGGATGCTCAGCTCCCACAAGAGCAGATTGTTACAATAGGACCAGGGAGACCTAGCTCTAAATCTCTCCCCAGGGGACATGCTTCACCTTGTCAAGTGTCTTGAGAATCCTCCTAAGAAACCCATAGCAACTTTCCACTTTTAAAATAAGGTGCTTAATATCCCTATAGACCTCCTTGTTTATAAAGTGCCCATCTTTGGGATTATGTGATAGCAGCGCGAACAGGGTAAAAATGTGTAAGATATAACCCATTTCTTAAAATGACTCTTTTGCATTAATAGTTAATAGTATAGAAAACTACAAAAACTAGGAGAAAATATGTGAGCAAAACATGATATTCAGAGAAAGTAAAACAGGAAAAAAATCTTTTGCAGACCAACAAAAACTGGTGACCTGCTTTATGTAGACAAGTTTTATTAAAGGAAATATATCACAATGAAATGGTCTCACCCTAAAGTTTAGATTTAATAGGTAAAGGTAAAGCTACATACATACATATATGTATATGTAAATGTTTATATATGTATATGTAAATATACATATATGCTGCTATAATGCAGAAGGTGGCATACATGTTACTTTTTACCTTAATATTGAAACCAAGAGATAAGTATATGCATTCATTCAGTGAAAATGTCAGATAGAACACTCTCTGTCCCTGGTATGAACAAGAATGTTCTTAATCCCTGGGGCAGGAACCTCACCACCATAGTACAGTGTGATGTATGATTTGTATAACTATATAAATATAGAGACAAGCATAAATTTTAAATATGTCACTTTGTTCTGTAGTATCGATATTGCTCTTCCAGATAATTCCCATAGTCCAAGAGAGTTTGAAAGGCCTCATACTCATTGAAGGAGTTGTGCTTCCCACCCTACGTACTGGCACCTGCAGGAGGTAAGCTGAAGACATCGTATTCCTTCCTCTGCATTCTGCTGATTACAATAAGTCAATAAACCCAGGTCATCTCAAGAGAAGGGGATTACATCAAAATATGTGAGCACCAGGAGCCTGATCAAGAGCGGCAGTGTCACGTGTCAGCAAACTTAAAATTCAGAAACTTGAACAATCACCTTTTTCAAAGATAGTCAAAAAAAAGGGCAGGAATTGTCCCATCTTACCTCAGACCAAGAGATACTGTTGAGACTATTTTATACCCTGAGACATTTACAAGCCTGGGGTGCATGCCAGATAAAAACATATCAAAACTTAGTAAATACATTAAGAACATACAAAGTGCTTGAGTTCTCTTAAACGGTCAGATCACCTAGCATACATGAAGAGTCAGGGAAGAGGGTCAGTAAGTTGATTGGGTGGTGGGCAGCATTCTGATAAAAGACAGCATGAACCAAGCCTGGAACACAAGAAGAAAGTCACCGGAGGAGGCCAGAAGGGGTCCCGGGATCACCTACATGGGAGGAAGGCAGGAAGATGGAGTGGTAAGGGATGGTGACCGGGGTCAGAGAGGACCGCTGAGTCTCCCATCCAAAGAGACAAAAGTAAAAGAATCAAAGATGAATCATAGAAGATTCTAGAAATGAAAGTTTGGTAGCTTTAAGATGACTTGGTACCATGCCCTACAGGAAGAGGGACTGCTTTGGCATCCAGGTAGACTGAAGGCATTGGAGGGGCACGAAAGTTCCTGAAATGCTGGGGTTCTGCAGCCTTCCCTCCTTGGCTGTGGTCCCTCCAAGCCAGTCATTTTTAGTTTACATCTCTCTCCCGATACATTTTCAATAGCTCAGGTAGTCGAAAGGCATGGCAAATGTCCCATGTCCCTAATTTGCTCAACCTCCCCTTTCTAATACTTTTCTGCTGTTATCAGGACCAAAGATTGATGCAGTGATGCAGCTGGGCTTCCCCCCGCTCACCCTTCATTTAGCCACTGTTGGCATCTATCACCTCGAGCCTTCCAGTCTCCAAGTCCCTGGCTAGCTTCATCTCCGCAGGAAGTCTTATAATAGTACAAAAGACACCTGAATCACCCATGGGCATGCCCCTGCAGCATGTCCTGTCAAGGCCTGAGCATAGAGGAATATCCTTGATGGATTTTCACTATCAGAAACAAAAGGAAAGGATCACAAGACCCAAGGCTGGTGTTGGCTTTTCCACAGTCTGATAGAATCAATCTTTACACTAGTATGACTGATTATGTTATTATAATGCAATTATGCCAAAAGTTATGTTAAGCAGAAGGAAGCACAGAGATTGGTGGTTTTGCAAACACGGGAGACTGCTCTGATGTTTGTCCACGGAGCGCTTACACCTCTTCAAGGATGCTAAAAATTCCTGGGTATTCATGAGGATAACCATCAGAAATGCCACCCCCAGGTCTGATCCATGTGCTTTGTGAGAAGTATGGTCATTCCATTGGACATTTGGGATTTGCACATCACTTTCAAGGAGCATGTGATAAAAATGAGTTTCATTGTAAATGCTGTAAGTAGAAAGAATCTAACCGGATGAGTGAAAAGAACCTTGTCCTCTTTGGCTGCAAATCTCAAACATTTCCTGCCTGGGAATATCCACAAGAGGGAGAAACAAAGCCTCCCAGCTGCCCTCAAATAAATGAGGACAAACGTTGCTGCTACTCAGTTGGTAGAATGTGTGTCTCCCATGAAGGAAATTCTAGGTTTGATCCTTAGTTCCATAAAATCAGGCATGCAGCACACATATACAATCTCAACACTCAGGTGCCAGAGGCATGAGTTCACAGTTTTACTCAGGAGATAGAGGAGGGGCAGTCACAAGTAAAAAGTCATTCTTTAGCCTCAGCTACATAGCACATCGCAGGCAAGCCTGGGCTACATATAAGACCCTGCCTCTATGCACGCGCGAGTATGCGCGCGCATGCGCACGCACAGAGGTTCCAGTTCACCAAGTAACTGACGTAAGCAGCCAAAACAGGAGTCATGGAGTCATGTTTGTTCACGCACAAATCATCTTGAAAATGATTTCTCTGACGTTGTCTTGCGTGCGATGGTATATGAACATAGCCATGTAGGGATGGATCTTTGCTTCTGACTTTATTTGCAGGGGTGCAGAGAACCACTGGACAAGCCCGCAAAGGTTCCGTGAGCTGCACGACTCCCACGTTTGTGAATGGCAACGTTTAAGCCAGAGTCCACCATGTCTCGCAATTCTATGGAGAGTTTGGGATTTCCTGAATTTCCTTCTACACCAGCGATTGACAAACTTTCCCAGTTTTCACGAAGAGTTTATTTGTCATTTGCTGACCATCCGTTCTTCACCAAAGAATGACTAAGGCTTCCCTGAGGGACACAAAACCATGCAAAACTCTTGCATTCTCTCTAAAGAGTCTTGCTGGTTGGTTTTGTATCAGCTTGAGGCAGTAAGAGTCATCTGGGAAAACGAAACTCCCTCAGACTGGCCTGCAGGTGAAATCTTGAAAAATGATTGGCGCAGAAGAGCCCAGCTTACTGTAGGCAGTGCCACTTCTGGGCAGGTGGTCCTGGTTGTATAAGACAGTGAGCTGACTGAGTCATGATGGAGAACAAGCCAGTGAGCAGTGTGATTCCATGGCCCCTGCTTTCGTTCCTACCCCCAGGTCCCTGCCTGGAAAATGAAATAAACCCTTTCTTCTCCAAGTTGCTTTCGGTCGTGGTGTTTATCACAGAGACAGAAAGTAGGCTAGGACAGAGTTTGGATGTATTCACGGGAGGTTTCAAGGGGAGGATTGACTGTGTCCCGGGCACTCTGCAGAGGACTGCACACATGACCTTTATCACATCTCAGTTAATTCTGCAGTCATCCTCAGGACCAATTCTTATTCCAGGTCAGTATGTTACAAAGAGATGTTGGCAGAGAACACTGCAAGGCGTTCTAATGATGGAGATCAGAACACAGTGCTTTGCAGTATGGTGTTTGGGCATGTTCCTTGCATGAAAGGAAACAAGTCCCAAGAAATTGCCTCAGAGCCAAGGTCCTTCCAGCCTTCCGTTGCTCTGCCCACCTGCTCAAGCCCAGTAAAGGGAGGGTTTTCTGTGGGTTTTATTTTTTATCTAGCACAAAGCAAGACCCACCAAAAGAGCCACAAATGCCCTCAATCCTTCCAGCTCACCCTTGTGTTTGTTGCTATTATTGTGGTTTGGTCTCATTCTATGGCCCATGCTGGTCTCAAAGTCCTGGCCATCCTGATGCCTCAGCCTCCTAAGTGCTGGGATTCCTTGTGTGTGCTTCAAGCCCATCTGACTGAAGACAGCACCGACTCCCAGAACTTAGAAAAGGCTGAAGGTAGAACACTGGTATCCAGAGAACTTTGCTCCTGGCCACCACTGTCTGTTCCTGGGCACAGTCACCTCATCTCTGAGAATCCAAGTTGCCTGCACTCTCTTTCCTTCTCTTCTCTGAAAGGCTTACATAGCTGTGAATCCCTTCTAGGTACTCGCTGGATGCACGCCTTCCTATGAACCCCCCAAACACTTAGGCAGATGTGTTCCTGTTTCTCCTGGATACTTGTCTCTACCAGTTCGTTTCAGAAGACTAGACCCTTCACAAGGAGAAGGAGACAGAAATGTATTGTCCTGAAGCCTGCAGACTGGGCCATGGCCAAAACTGACATGGGCATAACCCAATAGGGTTCTCCTGAAACACAGACAGATATTGTCAAATTCCTCAGGAGTCTGCCTCTTCTACCATTTACTACCTTGGAAGTAAAGGTCAGGACTGTGAATTGAATCAGCAATAAATGTAAAAAGCCATGCTGTTAAATATATAGAGAAGACGAATTCACAGGTCTTCCCCTCTCTCTTGGCTGTGATTTTCCAATGTAAACTACAGAGAGCAGAGGAAAGACTGTACCAGTGGAGAATGAGAGTTCTACTTAACAAAAATGGCAATATTCTTATTTCCTTTTTCCTCGGGGAGCCTTCATCTCAAGATAACTCTTAAATAGAAACAAGCAGCTTTTCAAGGGGCCTGATTATCAATTTACACCTCTCACCAAGGAAGGCCTAGAATTCCATTGTTTTGTTAATTGTCAATTTGCATCTTAGAAAGGTGTTGCATTTTCTCTTCTTTCCAGCAGGTTAAGACTAATTCTGTATGTTAATAAATATTATAAGCACTTCCCACTAACATGCAGTGTGCGAAAAAGCATGTGATTATTGCAGCTCCTTTTCCCTCTACTTAATTACACATGGGATATTAAAGTGGACTTTAGCAAAACTAGCTGAACTCTTATTTAGAATATGTTTTCCTGAAAAAAAAACCAACCACTGCTCAAATAAATATTTAAATTTTTAATTTTACTTTTAACTAATTAATTTTAATTAACTTGCTTATTTATCCATGTATTTTGAGACCGAGAGAGGCACCACGTAGCCTAGCCTGGCCTCAGCACTACCCAGCTAAGACCTGAAGCATGGCAGACACCCACCAGGATCGGCATGGTTCTTCAGCTAATTCCTGCCTTTTTTCAATTAAAAACATAGCTTAAAACATATCAAAAGTAGGGATGGAAAAATGATTCCATGGTTACGAGCACTTGATGCTCCTGCAGAGGACCTAGGTTCATTCCCAGCAGCTATTCGGTGGCTCACAACCATCTGCAACTCAAGTTTCCAGGGTTCTGGTAGCCTCTTCTGGCCTCTGAAGGCACCAGGCACATACGTGGTACACATACCTACACACAGGCAAAACACTCACGTATATAAAGTTAGAATGAATAAATATTTAAAAGATAAGTAAAAACGAAACCCATTTTACCAAGTAAGAAGAAAGACAGAAATACATGTTGTAGAAAGAACAGAGGATGGAGGGGCCCTGTTGCGGGAAGATTGTGCCCTATCATGTGTTCACAGGAGCTACCAGAGAGCTGAGACCCTCGAACACCCGATCAATCCCAGCTCTGGTGCTCAATTCCAAATAACACCATGGATCTTTGAGCTGCTTTTCAAAGCGGGTATCCTCAACTCACTACAAGCTGTCCCTCCCCACCCCAGAAATGACTCACCAAGTCAAATACTACACAGTAAGGAACTCAGGGAGGCGATTCTCCACGATCTAGGGACCAGTGCCCATCCTATCCACACAGATACTAAAGGTCATTTGTATTGCTTTAAACAGAGAGGAGAGACAAACAGTCATAGCTTTAATCCACCAAATTTATTGACATCCCACCATACCTTTCAATGGAGGATCTCACATGGGTTCTCTCCTGGCTTCCTTGAGTTCTCAACAGTGAGCTCCCAAGCAGATAAGATCTACTGATACCATAGCTCAGTAGAAATGTTCACAGAGCATCCTGTTAAATATGAATGTCTGCTATGCTACTTACTGGTGCTCTGGACTTGCCCTTAAGCCGTGTCTGATTCCAAGATGAGACATCGGCTCAGTGGTGTGCCTTGACATTGTAGATATTCAAAAACACTCTTGAAAATATAACATTTAAAAAAGAACATTTTTTTCTAAAACATTGAATCAACTTCTTCAGCTCAGCCCGTTTCTATTCCCAGGATATTTGTGTCACACGCACACACATACACAGACACACACACACACACACACACACACACATATGCACACAGTGCCCTCAGTGGCCAGAGACTGGATTTCCTGGAACTAGAGTTACAGACACTTGTCAGCTGCCATACAGGTGCCAAGAATTGACCTCCATTCCACCCCACATTCTGCAAGAGCAGGTAGTGTTCTTAACTACTGAGCCTTTCTTCCATTCCATATATCATACACATGTGCACAAACACACATTTTTATATGAATTCACTGTATGGAGTCTCTCCAGACAGACTCATGTGCTTTCTGATGAAATCTGAGATGGTTAAAAACTGTGTATTTTGGAGGAAAATCCAGAAGAATGAATGATGGTTAGTGAGGAGAGAAGTTGTTGGGTGTGGAGGGCTGGAAAAGTGACAAAGAGCTCATTTTAACAGCAGAAGACAGCACGATAAGCCAATAACTCGATCCTGCCAAGCTAGACACCGGGAGCAGGCAGTGCCCACAAGGTCAAGAGGAGTCTCCACCCCTGAACCCCTTTAGGAATCCCAGCATTTGAGGTATTTTTCTTCTTTGTTTTTCTCATAGCTGTGACAAAATGACAACCAGAGTAAGCTTATAGAACAATTTCTTTGGACTGGGCTTTGAGGATGCATACAGTCCACTAAGGCAGGAAGACATGTTCCTTGTAGCTGAAGGCAGCTGAACACACAGTGCAGTCGAAGAGAAAGAGAAAACTGGTCCTTAGGTTGGTTTTCTCCCTTTTTGCCTCTTCATTCAGTCTGGATCCGAGGCCTATGGGATGGTGCTGCCCACACTCAGACAGGTCTTCCCTCCTTGGATGAGCAGAGACTTTCCCAAAGGTGTGTCTCTCAGGCAATTCCAAATCCAGTTAACAATGAAGGGGAGGCACCACAGTGCTAGGTTAAATCCTAAAATACACACCTCTGTATTTTATAGTTCTGACTACAGAGTCTGTCATTTTTCTCCATAACCCATTTACTGAGCATTTGAAAGTTCAGAACGTATGACCTCCAACATGTGGTACATGGGCAAAGAGGGAAACCATGGAGTGAGGTCACGTGGACACCTTTCTTCCTTGCCCCTCTTAAGCATGGTAATAAATTTCCAGACCTTCCCCCACCTGCAAACAGGTCCCAGGACCTGGCTTTGAGGAGCGAGGGTCACAGAGACGCCTTACAGTGACTCCCATTCTTTTCAGGGCAATCTGCTGCTCCCTGGTTAGCATCGCATCATCAAGCTTAGCATAAAACAGTCTCCCCTGGCTCCTGGCTCTTCACTTCAGAGGCACCTGTGACACCATGAAACTTGTATTAAAATACATCTGCTCATCAGCATTCCTTTTCCCTTTTGAGCCTGCCTTGGGGCTATCACACAAGATTCGTGTGTGAATAAAAGATGTGCATCTTCTGCCTGAAAAATACCTACTATGTGTCAAGTTTGTTTGCTCTGATTCTGAGGAAAACATAATGTTGGATAGACGAGTATTTTTGGAGTAGAGTTAAGCATAATATTTTATAATGGAACTTCCAAGGTTGGCTAGAAGATGGAGGCTTCTGAACAAAATGAATGTAATAACATTATTTAAGAACAGAAAGACTCATTTAAAGCATTTTAGGAAAAATGATTGAAATTACCATTGGACCAGGATATTAGCAGAAATGCTGATGGTGAATGTCTTTGTCTGTTTAATTATTAATGGATCCAAAGACCAAGAAAGACCTCAGCAGGTCTTAAGCCTCCAGGTCCCTACCAGGTTTCATATCGATGCTGAAGTCTAAGTTTTTTCTCAACATTTTTTTATACATGGACTTAGGTTCACGTTGTCCCTCTTCAGGACACTCCAGAGCACCCAGGATTGTGTCACATGCCAAGTGTTCTCCTTGGCCTGAAGGATCTGGGGGATTTGGTACCCTACCCACAAATTTCCCTGTAGATTCCCCCAAAAGCCAAGTGGAAATCCATGCCAACTTTAAACCCACCTGGCCACAGAGTTCACAAAAGATCCTTTAGTGACAGCAGAACAGAGCTAGGTGGGAAAAACCAAACTGAATGCTGGGAGAAATAAGGTGGAATCAGTGAAACACCATGTAGCCACCGCTGAGAACAGATGAGCCGGGAACCTTGCCGGTAAGCCACAGCTATGTATTAATACATACACATATTACACATATTAATAGAAATGGGTTAAATTAAGATATAAAGAGCTAGCCAACAAGAAGCTAGAGCTAATAGGTCAAGCAGTGATTTAAATAATATAGTTTCTGTGTGATTATTTCAGGAGTCTGGGTGGTTGGGAAACAAGTGAGCTCTTACAACATAAGCCTGCCATTCCTCCACCCCTGACTCTTAATCTTGTCTACTTTCCAGTATTTATTGATTCACCTGCATACTCACTCCTAAGTCCCAGCTATGGGTACAACCCAGACATAGTCTGTACTGTCCTTTGTCCCATCTCCTCCCAGTATCGCTCAGAATGCCTGGTGTAGAGCACCTGCTTAGTAAACATATCCAATACACAAACGCTTATTATTTACTACAAAGTCAGAAAAGCACACACAATTTCTTTTAATTTTAAAAGTATTTAACTTCTATAACCAACAAATATGTTAGTGATTATCAAAGGAACTCTGAAGCGACTGTCAAATATGGAACACCCCAAGCTCATTCAGTGTCTCTTGCCCCATGCTGTTGCTTCGTCCTTTTAAGGACCGAGAGGCCTTCTTAAAGGTCACACTGCCTGCAGGCGTATTGTCTTCTATCTGCACCGTGCTCCCTTCAACACTTCCAGTGGTTGCGCTTGGCATATCATTCCGGCTCTTCTAAAATTGACTTTGGCATTTCCCTATTTTTGTCAGTCCCGGTTGCAAGCTTTTGTCCTCAATAACCTTCTGCTTTGTATCTGCAATATGGCGCAGGCCTGTGGAAGATGCTGGGATGGCGGATGTAAGGATCAGAAGTCACCAGCCCACTGAGCTCCCCATCCTCTCAGCTGTGCACGAGCAGTCCCCTTCTCTTGAGGGTCCCAGACTCTCCAGTTCTCACAAATCACAAACAGCATCTTTTCTGCACCCCCCCCCCAATTTCTTACAGGAATTGATGCACAGGTCTTTGCTCTCCACTGTCCTGCCCTGAGCACTGCTCTGTTCTGTGACAGTGGGTGCCATTTGTCTGTGCATCTCTGAGGTCTGTCTTAGTATGCACATGCATACCACGGCTCATTGTTTCTATGTTGTTGACACTGCCATCCTACTGAGGACTTCTCACATTTGTTTTGATCTCAGTACCCTGCTCAGCACAAATGAGCATCTCATAGGATGACTAACTGATTTCGTCTAAATGCAATCTACTCCTTGTACACAAATCAGTTCCCTGTCTTCTCTCCATGAAATGTCCACTTTTGTTAACTGGGCCCTAATTCTCAACTAGGCTGTGATTCCTCCCTTTCCTTCACAGTTGGCTGTATTTTGAACATAAAATATCCCCCAGAGACTCCCTGTTTGAATACTTGTTTCTAACTGGGGTTGATATTTTGAAAGGTAGTAGGAACTTTAGGAAGTGGAGTTCACCAGAGGCTGTTGGGCTACCACCAGAGCATTGAGCTACCAGACAGTGGGAAATCAGAGACAGTGGGAAATCAGAGACAGTGGGAAATCAGAGACAGTGGGCCACCACAGACAGTGGGTCATCAGAGACAGTGGGCCATCAGAGACAGTGGGCCACCACAGACAGTGGGCCACCACAGACAGTAGATCACCACAGACAGTGAGCCATCAGAGACAGTGGGCCACCACAGACAGTGGACCACCACAGACAGTGGGCCATCAGAGGTGTAGGCCATCAGAGGTGAGCCCTTAGGTTTCATTGGTTGCACTTACTTCCCCTCTATCTGAGACCTGAAGTGTGAACACAGGGTGACCTGCTGCCTCATGCTCTCTCACCATGCCTTCCCCACAATCATGGACTATTTCCTTTTAAAACTGTAATCCAGAATAAATCTTTTTTCCCTGTGATAGCTAATCCTGGTGGTCAGCCTGACTGGATCTGGACTCCCATGAGAGATTTCCTTGATTAGAGTATTTTGACAGAAAACACCCATCATACATATGGGAAGTACCCGAATAACTAAAACTGGAGAAAGAAAAATGTGTGCCCGCTTGCCCTTACTCCTCCCGGGAAACTCATTTAGCCTGTGGCTGCAGCATTCCTTCACCAAAATTAGAACCAACTTTTTAGGCTGACAGTCTCTCAGAATCTTCTAGGCCTTGGGCACTCAGTTAGGACTTCTGAGATAACAATCTAGCCTCACAGACTGAACAGCCACTGGTTTCTCAACCTCTCTAGTGCATGCAAGACAGCCATTGCTGAACTATGAACTATCCAGACTATACCTTGCAACCAAGTGAATAAACCACATTGTGTGTGTGTGTGCATATATAATACTATATGTAATATAAATATCCATTGCATCAGTTCTGTTCCTTTAGAGAATCCAAACTCATGAGTTCCCTGAAGCTGCTCCTTGTATTTGGACACAACAATAAGAAACTTACACATGCCTGAGGCAAACAGGTCTTGTTCACAGTGTCCTTCAAAGTACCCAGAAAATAGCTGGGGATACTTCTAACATCACCACTGTGGCAATTACTCCTATATCAGCTCCCTCATCTTATCTACAGAGTTGCGACAGCCATCCACCTGGCATCCCTGTTTCTCTCCCCAATTGTGACTTTTTCACAATGCGGCCAACCTCAATCCTGGGAAAACACATCTGTCTTTCTGTCCAGAAGTCATCAGAGTTCCCCATCTCTCTTGGAGCCAATGCTGAAGTACCTTCTGTATCCATGGAGCCTGTGCCATCTGATCCTTCATGAACCCCTGACATGAGGTCCTGATTGATAAGGGAGGTCCTTCAGTAGGTATATGTGTTGCTTTTATTGGTTAATGAATAAAGCTACTTTGGCCTATATTAGGGCAGAATATAGGCAGACTGGAAAAGATACAGAAAGAGTAGGTGCAGTCAAAGAGATGCCATGTTGCTGCTGAAGGAAGACAGATGCCCTGGAACCTTACCTGTAGTCCACAGCCTCATGGTGATATACAGATCAATAGAAATGGGTTAATTTAAGATGTAAGAGTTAGTTAATAAGAAGCCTGAGCTAATAAGCCAAACAGTGTTGTAATTAATACAGTTTTTGTTTGATTTTTTGGGTCTGGGTGACTGGGAAATGAATGAGTAATCTCTGCCTACAAATAGTGCCCAAAGTGGGGCAATTCCATCCACACTAAACTGGAGAGAGCTTGGGAAGGAATTATAGACATAAAAGAACAGAGTCAAGAATGACTTTTTGGTATCCGCACTTTTTTTTTTTCAGATAGTCTCTGTTTGCTGGCCACAAGCAGCAGCGAGGCTTCTTTAAAAAGCAGGCTTCCTGGTTCATGCTGGTGTCACGGGACAGCTCTGGCCCTTTGGGGAGGTCTTTTTTATGGAGCATTTAAATGGAGTGATCAGAGTGCTACAAGCTGCTTAATGACAACATAGACCCATTGCATCCCTGGAGCTGGGGCGGTGAGCATGGCTCGCAGAGCTGGTGGTGAACACACCTCCACCATGTTGGGCTGGGTGGTGCCAAAAGGCAAAGCAGCCTTAGTCCTAGCCATGCCACTTAGCATTTTAAGAGATGCTCTTGGTCAGAAAATGATTACAGATATGCAATGAAAATAAATTCAGACACAAAAGATTCTAAATGAGTCACAGTGTGTTTAAAAAATGTACATAGGCTTGGAATAAAGAAGAAAAAGAATATAAACAGTAATAGAAAGACATAAATGGTTTTAAAAATGAGACAAAGTCTTTAAAGGGACAGTAAAAGTAAATAAAAGAGTACAGCCAGTCATAGATTAAAGGAGTAAAAAAAAATAAGCCACGTAAAAATGAATTATACACAGAGAGTCTGGATTATGTATATTATTGTGTTTTCTTTGAATGTTTTTGACTGCAAAGAGATATTTGATTCTTGGGGTTGCTAAGTTAAACCAACATAAAGGTATCTCGACTTCAAAATTTGGGTCTTTGATATGTTGTTTTGGAAAAGATGAGAACCTGTGGGTTCCTTCTAGGCTACTGTGATTTGATGGAACAAGACCCCCCAAAAGGTCTCTGTGAACCCTTAAAAATACTTTGCCTAACAAATAGCAGGAAACAGTTTAGAGAAAACTATGCCCAAATTCCCAAAATGATTGTTTAAAAATATTTATTTTGATTTTAAAAGGGTTGATTATAAGTGATTAATGGTCACAGTGAATTTCTAAAATGAATAAATAAATAAATAAGGAGGCTATGATATATAGAGATGAATACTTTACATTGTTTTATTGATACAAATTTAAAGTCGATTTGCTACACTATATATATGTATTTCTGATGTGGTCTAAGGTATTGTGTTTTTGCAGCTCACTTAAAAATGTAATGTATAGTTAAGAAATACAGATTAATAGTCATCTGTAATAATCAAGCATTGTAGTCATGTTCGTTAGGTTTTATATATGTTCAGAGATATATTAAGATAGATAGTTAATCTTCAAACACTTCAAAGAACTGTATAATATGGCATGTAAATAATTTAGGATAATGATGATGTGAGACTCAATTGTTTCTGGCAGCACTGATCTATTCCCAAAAAAATGTTGGGAACCAAAGACACTCCACTTGAAGCTTGTTTTCTTCTTGACAAAACTGGCCTTTGACAAAGAAATACCCTTGCCTTGAGCATTGACAAATGTATCCAGACTGGACAAGCAGGATACAAGCAAAAAGACTGCCAAGACTTGCAAAGACAGGGTAAGACGATTTTCAAATTTTCCTCCTCTGAAAATGTTCTGTCAGTTACTCTAGGCCTTAGCCAAAGTTGGTTGCCCCAACATTGCAAATGAGACTTTGCTCAGGTAGCCAGTTGTCTCTGTCATTTCTTGTATCTTTTGGAAGTTTCTTGATTGCACTTCCTCTTTACTCAAGTAATATTATTTCCCTTCTCAGGTCTTCAGTGGAGTTGAAGACTAGATAGTCATAGTTACTTTCCTCTCATGACTTAGCCAAGCCATTTTTAATATAAGTCTTAGACTCTTTAGTATAGGATAACTACTGAAACATTTAGCATATGTTTCTTGTTTGATGTTGTTCTTGCTGGCTGTAATTCTAATTTTTATGTATGTTTTTGCCTCTTCTTTTCCCTGGATAATACTTTATATTTGTTCTTATTGTATTTACCTTTGTATTTATTCTTAGAACTCTCTTATTTAGACAAAAGGGTGAGGTGCTATGGGAACTCTTTTAGACAATAGCCTTTAAAATATCAGCCCTCTTAGGGCATGGTCTCATAAATGCAGACAAAAAGTGTGCATGGGCCTCTTGGACTGGACTCAGTTCCAGTTCTTCGCACACACAGAGGACTACAGATCCAGATCACTACTCTCTCTGTGAGTTTATTCCCAGATAAATAAACCTTTGTTATACTCCATTATAGGCTACTGTGGAACTCTTCCATATGCCAACAAATTGGCATACAAAAATGGGCTGAATATTGTAACTATAATTCTTGCTTGATAGCTGTTTTGTATACGTAATTTTACTATATAAAAGTTAAAACCTTCCATTTTAATTAGACAGAAAAGGGGAGAATATGTGGGATGTCTTCTGTATATGTGTTGCTTTTATTGGCTAATGAATAAAGCTGCTTCAGCCTATAGCAGGGCAGAATATAG
Source organism: Ondatra zibethicus (assembly GCA_004026605.1). Taxonomy (NCBI): domain Eukaryota; kingdom Metazoa; phylum Chordata; class Mammalia; order Rodentia; family Cricetidae; genus Ondatra; species Ondatra zibethicus. The sequence continues at coordinate 8,709 of PVIU01007785.1, read as the reverse complement.
CCAGGCTGGAAGACATAGAGAGAGAGAGTAGGGGGAGTCAAAGAGATGCAAGAAAGTCATGTAGCTGTGGAAAGAGACAAATGCCTTGGAATCTTACTGGTAGGCCATAGCCTTGTGGTGATACACAGATTAATAGAAATGGGTTAACTTAAGATGTAAGAGTTAGTTAATAAGAAGCCTGAGCTAAGAGGCCAAACAGTGTTGTAATTAATACAGTTTTGTGTGATTTTTTCGGGTCTGCGCAGCCAGGAAACAAATGAGTGGTCTCTGTCTACTGCTCCTCACTCCATGTACTCTCACTGCTCCCTAACATGTGGGCATCACCCTCTTGCTGGCCATTTCCGGTTTTATCCTAACCTAACATCCAACTTGAAGGCAATTATTTCACTTTCTCTGCTTCATTCACCACCATAGCCTTGGATCCTAAAGTTTGTTCATAGAACATAAGCTGCACATGGTACCATTTGCTGCTGGATGCTCAGTGCCTGGATCCCTCTACCAGCCCTGGACTCGACTTCTTTACTAACACATCCTCTGTACTACCCATAGTTCCTGGGCCACCATAGATATCCAATACATGTTTGCTAAATAGTGAACTGATTAATGATTAATGGGTTAATTAAGGAACTAATGAGACACTTTAAGAAGGAGCAAAGCTTTTGCTTGAGCAGCTTCATAATAGCAAGCACAGGGAAATGTCTCTCTATCTTGCAGGCAGCATTTCCCTTCCTTATGCCTACCAGGATTTTCCTAACCTCTTCTTAGCTTACGCTCACCTTCCATGCTCCAGTTAGCTAGATCAGGACACATGCTTTAGATGTTTACAGAGGAACAGCTACAAAATAGCTGAACTGGGGAAAGAATGCAATTTATTTAGTTGTACATATGAATGTATTGGATGATATAAAAGTGTGAATGATGCATGCTTGCATACTGGGTAGGTGTACATGTGTGTGCATGCATGTGTGGAGAGCCAACGGTGATGCCGGGTGTCTTCCTCTAGAATCTCCACCTTATATGTCAAAGTAGTGTTTCTCTTTGAACCTGGACCTTGCTATGCCAACTTATCTGGCTAGCTAGCCTGCTCTGGGGGGTCTCTTGTCTCTAGCTCCTGCTCTCTGAGACGACAGACAGATTTATATGCTATAGTCACATAGGGAAACATTCTGGTGATCCAAACTGTGGTTCTCTCATGTGTGTAAAGCCAACAATGCTACCGTATGAACCACAGTCTGGCCCAAGAATGCTTTTAAGTCTTTTTCATATTTTTCATATGTATATATATATATATATATGATTTATATAAAGATATACATCTTTAAAACTTTTACAAATGACACATCTTACCATGCTTAGTGAAAAGCAAAAGTGCTATTTAGGAAAGTAAAATACTGAGCAGAAAAGGCAATGCCTAGTGCCCAGGCCCCCCCCCACACACATGTAAAGCCTGCCCACACACATAGCTCTATTCTATTCTTTAAATATTAGTATTTGAAGACAACATGATCTTACCACATTTAGAAGCTTGCTTATAAGTCATTCTAACTTACATCATTATGTTGAACTGCGAATTAACGTATGTGTAACCATAAGTTAATGCACGGGTTACTGGCCAGCTCGGTTCCCTCTCATTCACAGGACTTTTTATGACTGCTGTTACTAGAAACGTTAAAAAAAAAAAAAGACAAAGAAAAGGTAACATCAAATAAAATATGAGTTTCTCTTTTAAGTAGTTACCACCTAGAAAATCATTTTGAAAACTTCGTCCATTTCCCCTGTTTCAGATGTAAAGAGGACAGCTTCTCGGATGAAACCCACCCTCAACACCTTCTGTCATGTGATCTTCCCTCAGAAGGCCTTGGGCTCAAATAAAAGCTGCAACTTGAAGTCCTCACAGGAATCTTGAAAGGCCATATATCTGTTCTCCTTGCTCAGCCTTCAGAAACCGGGGGCGGTGTGGCTCTTCTTTGAACCTGCCTTCCAAGCCGAGCCCTCAGCTACCCACTTGCCTTTCACACTGCTGGGGGCCTCTGGAGGACAGACCCCTGCGAAGCAAGGCTCGCGAGCTGAGCTTCCTGGGCTCTGCAGGCACGCCTGTGCTGAGGACGGTCACCTGTGTCAGTTGTCCCATAGCTGCTCGTTTCAGAACCAAGATCACTGCCTTTGTGACGCATGAAAAGACAGAAATCTTTGTGATGTTTGGAATGACTGTCGCTGTGTTTTGGCGTAGGTGGGAGTCTGAAGCAGAGGGAGGGGTGTGGAAGGTCTGCCTGGCACCCAGTCATACATCAGGCACATCAGGCCTCTTACTAAACGTCAAGAGGACTCTGTACCTCGGCTGCACTTCTGAATCCTGAACTATGGGATGCATTTGCTCCTTTGGTGCTTCTTGCCAAGGGTGGGAGGGAGTCGGGAGGATAGACATGCGTGGCTGACCTGCCTAGAACAGGTCAGAGGTCAGCCTCCCCAGAGTATTCTTCCTCAGGCACCATGCATTTTGCTTTTTATTTTTTGAGACAGGGTCTCTCCCAGGCCTAGAAAACACCAAGTAGGCTAAGTTGGCTTGCTAGTAAGTCCCAGGAATCCTCCTGTCTCCGCTTCCCCAGAGCTATGACCACAAGCACATATCACATGGCCAGCTTTCATACAAGCGTCAGGGGACCAAACTCAGGTCCTCACTCCTGTGAGGCAAGCGCTCTGTCTTTCAAGCCACCACAGAAGACTTTACCTTGGTACAACTTGCCTAAGCCTCTGGCATAGCATCCAATTCCCCACATACTACACAGAGTCTTTCTCTCTCTGTGTGTGTGTGTGTGTGTGTGTGTGTGTGTGTGTGTGTGTGTGTGTGTGTGTATGCACATATGTGCCACAGCATGTATGCAGCAGTCAGAGAACTGCAGGAGAACAATTCTATATCTGTCAATTATGTTTTAAATAAACGCTGATTGGTCAGTAACCAGACAGGAAGTAGAGGCGGGGCAATAAGAACAGGAGAATTCTAGGAAGGAGGAAGCCCATTCCTCCCCAGTCCTACCCAGACCACCGAAGAAGCAGGATGTGACCTGCCCCACTGAAAAAGGTACTGAGCCATGTGGCTAACATAGATAAGAATAATGGGTTAATATAAGCTACAAGAGCTAATAAGAAGCCTGAGCTAATGGGCCAATCAGTTTATAATCTTCTGGAGACCTCTGTGTGATTTTCTCTGGGACTAAACGGCTGCAGGAACTGGGCAGGACAGAAACCCCAACAAGCAGGCCCTCATGTTACAGAGAACTACTTTCAGAGCCAAGAGTCTATTCTCTTTCTCTGCCTTTGAGGTTCAGGTCACCAGGTTTCCTTGGGACATGTTGGCCCCTAGCCACAATCTTCAGCATTCCTTTAATCCACTCATTGCAAGGGACAGGAATTCCTTACCTCGGCCCTCTTAAGTTTGGGAAGTGGAAGGAAGCAGAAGTAGCATGTTCATCAGCGGGAATTAGAGCGGCAATCCCTCAGGCCTCCCCTCTCAATGCCTGAAGGGAGGATGGGAATGACTCAGGACTGTGCCAATTATATTTACATTCCACATGTCATTTCAAAATGTATTTAGAGAGAAATTTTTAAAGTTTTAAGTTAAAAATAGAAACTCGTGTTAAGAAGCATTCCTTATTAGGTAAGACAGTCTTTATATTTTTTCCTTAAGGCAAAATAGGGTTCCCACTAGTACAAACCCTTATGGTCTACAAACAAGAGGCTTGAAGATGTAACCACAGGCAGAATGAAGAAAAAAAGGGCAAAGCTTTTGATGAGTTTTATTTTAAATGATAGCAACTTTTGACCAGGGGTCAGAAGCTCACAATTCCTACTTCCCAGGAAGTGGGGAGCAGGCAGATCGTGCAGATACCCAGGAGTGGTCCAGTTCTCACCATAGCAGGGAAAAAAGGAGTGTGTTAATAGGAGGAATGGAGAGAGGGCTGGGAGCTTTCATTCCAGGACAGCAATTCACAGTCGCACTCAACAGCGTGGGCCAAACATGAAACACGGCCACGCAGTCCTAAGAAGCGATCTTAACACGTCACAGCTGCAGGCTTTACACTGACTGAAACACTCTGTTCTCCGGAACATTGTTTTAAAGACATACGATTTAGAGCACACAGAGTGATCACAAGAGAACAGAAAATACAAACTTTGACGAGGTCTCCTTCTTTTGTCCAATCAATACTAAAACAATTAGAGGCGTTTTCTAAACCTTGGCCAATAAATGCTACCAGAACAGTAGGGAAAATGTCCTTGGTGACTACTGGTCCCTTCCCCTATTCCCACTTCTCTACTTCCTGCTCACTGTTTGCCTCTTCTATTACTTGTGTGTGTGTGTATTTGTGTGTGTGTGTGTGTGTGTGTGTGTGTACATATTCAAATATAACCACTAAGGTAATTTTGACCTAATGATTATAGAGTTTTCTTCCATTCCTTAGCTTCCCAGTCCCTCAGTGTCTTTAATGTCAGTAAATACCAACAGCATCCTCCTTGGAAGGAGCATCCTTTTTGAGATGAGTAGTGTATCATGCTGGAAGCAAGTAGTGGAGAAGGCAGTTCCCTTCACAGTTGGCATGAAGCAGAGCAAAGGGGACAGAGGAAAATCTAATCTTGAAAGACATCACCCCACCCCACCCTTCATCTACCTCTTCCAGGTAGATTCTACCTTTTAAAGCTCCCAAAACCTCCCAAAATAGCTGTGGCTTGCCCAACTACCTACTCTTCTCTGAGGAGGGAAACCCTTCCTCTTGTCTCTGGGCCATCACACATTTCTCTTGTGTGCCATGAATCATCACTCAGCTGCACCCTCTAATACCCTCTACTATCAACTCCTTCCTTCTTCATCCAACATGACCTGAGAAAAAAATTTCAGTTGATAAAGGTAAGCTATTTCCCTGATAGTTGTGCTTTGTAGTTGCAAATTTGGGGGATAGAAGCATTTGATAGTTCCAGTCTCACCCCCAGAATATAGTAAAATAAATAAAGGAGAGTTACCTCTGAAATCTTTGCAGTCTTAACTTCCTAGAAGTTAGATCTAAGCTACTGTATAGGCCTTGTCTTCTTTAATCCACTTCGATGCCCCCTCGGATGGATGTGTTGTAAGGACTGATGGCTTGATAGTCCATGCAATGTACTGACACTGGAAAACATCGAATTGCCCAGAATTCTTTCTTACAGCTTTGATAACCACTTCTAAGTGAGCATTGGGTGTGCAACCTGCAAATGAGAAACCCCATTTGTGACCTTCAGGTACTACAGACTCCAGTTTTTGCTCTAGGGTAAAAGACCAAACACAGGCTCACAGGAGGATTGGGTAGGAGCACGGGCTATGGGCTTAGGAACAGTGGTGCATGTACCCAACCCTAACCATGATGTCTGCTGCCTCCTCTACTCATTATCAGCACCAACGAGTCCAGAAAGTCCAATTCAGAGAAAGCTCGGGTTACGGCTGTGGTGCTGCGGATTGCGTCCCTTTTACTTTGTCAAGTGTATTCCCTCGCTGAGGTGGCACTTCCCTGGTGTGGTCCCTGCTCCGGAGCCCTCAGAGTCACTTAGGGAAATCCTTAGAAATGGAGGTTTACAGGCCTCAGACCAGAGCTTCACCAGGGGGTCAGTCTTAGTTAAGTTTTCAAATCCCCAAGTCGTAAAGGAATTATGAGGTGGAAATGAAAAAGAAATCATGATTGGGGGCACCTCAACATGAGGAACTGTATCAAAAGGTTGCAGCATTAGAAAGGTTGAGAACCACTAACCTAAATGGAGCATTTTATCCAGAAATGTATGCAAATCAATGATTTCATTTCTTCTTAGTTTTAGAGCATTGTCAGAGGAAAAGGAGGGGTACGGATATATAGTATAAGCTGGGCATGTTTGCTTCAAAGTTCCCAATGCAAACTATAGGAAGTTTCTTGCAAATAAACTCAATTTTTTTTCCCTGTTAACTGAGTACCATTCCTTTAAGGTCAAACACAAAATAATGAAGTAGTTTTTTCATAACAAATTTACATGAACCGCTTTATGTTATAACATGTTTTAAATGGTAAGATATTGAGGGAAAGTTCCAAATAATTAAAAATCACTGCTATGATTTACATATTTATAAGGAAAGGAAAAGCATCTCTGGGAATTATAGGCAAGTTTGGGGGGGTGTTATTACAGTTTTAAATATAGGGAAATGCAGGCGTGCCTTGATACAGGAAAAGGTGGGTACAAAGGTCATGTGCCAGGTGTGGTTTAAGGTGCTAGAAATGCTGATGTAGACTTTACCTACCATGCTGTATACGATCTTTTTCCCCAGTGGGAATGAAACTGACCGTTATATTTTATTTATATTTCAAATGGAGGGAAAGGCAAAAAAAATACATGATGAAAGCTAAAAGAGAGCTAATCTTACTACCTTAGACAAGTTCCTGAAGATTCTGTCTTATTTTACCTTATTTTATCTTTTAGATGAAGATTACAAGATAACTAGGGAAATGCTTATATAAGAGAGAAGATATTTCTGTTATTAAAAGACCTAATGAGTTACTGCATACAAACAAGGCCTGCCATACACAAAGCGCACCAAGTCCTTTAAAGGAAAGTCAAGGACTGTGTCATAAACACTGAATTTACTGATGGTGATGATGAAATACAATCTCTCAGTTGGTGGCTAGTATCAAAAACCAAATCCCCAGGTCAGGGAAGGAGCGAGGCTAATTATATCAGAGAGAGGGGGTATGTTTAGTCTGAGTGGGGTCCTAGGTTTAATCCCTAGTGCCAAAACAAAGGGGAAGAAAGAGGAAGGGGAGATGGGGAAGGAGGAGTGGAGGAAGTGGGGAGGAGGAAGTGAGTATAGACTTACATAGTTTATCCAGGACTTAAGTGGTAAAAACATTTTAAAGAAAATTAATATTTTCCTCCACACATTGGTGTAGGAGGGTCTTCTATTTGTGTATTGCCCTCATTGGTTAAATAAAGAAAACTGCCTTGGCCATTTGATAGGGCAGCCCTTAGGTGGGCGGAGTAGATAGAATGGAATGCTGTGAGAGAGAAGGCAGTGTGGCAGAGGCAGACGCCATGCTTCTCCAGCACAAGATGGACACGGGTTAGACTCATGCCGGTAAGCCACAACTCAAGTGGCGATACACATTAATGGAGATGGGCTAAAATAATATGTGAGAGTTAGCCAATGGGGGGCTGGAGATAATGGGCCAGGCAGTGTTTGGATGAATACAGTTTCCGTGTAATTATTTCGGGTATAAGCTAGCCAGGATCCGGGTGGCCACTGGGACCAAAAGAAGGCCCGCGCGCCCTATTACAACAACACATAATATTTCAGAGACTCTCAAATAAGTAAAGATGTTGCAGAGAGGGGATTCTTTCAGGAGAAGCCACAGGCAGGTCAAGCTGATGCTAGGATACACAGTGAACTTCAGTTCGTACAGGGTAGCAACTACTGCATGAAGTGTGTCTACATCCCTGAGACAACACTGGAGCTGATAAGCTGTAAGATAAAGATATTTGCAACTGCACTGGGTGTGAAAACTCAAAATATATCCATAATTGGAACTGAGAGTTCTCCGCTGTCACAGGTATGCCATCTACCAACCAGTGAGAGCACCAAGTCCATCCCCATAGCCTTGCTGTATGAATTTCATGATAGGCTCCATCATGGATGGACGATGCTTCTATCCAGTACTTCCACACTGTAGTCCATCACTGAACCAAGTCAGGATAGGAACTCAAACAGGGCATGAACCCCAAGGCAGGAGCTCATACAGAGGCCATAGAGGGGTGCTGCTTACTGGCTTGATCCCCATGGTTGCTCAGTTTGCTTTCTTATAGGCTCCAAGACCACCAGCCCAGGGATGGCATCACCCACAAAGGGCTGACTTATCAATCACTAATTAAGAAATTGACCTATAGGGCTGTATACAGCCCAATCTTATGGAGGATTTTCCTTAATTGAGGTTCCCTCCTCTCACATGACTTTTGACTTTCTCTTATGTAAAGCTGACAAAAACAGAGACCTATGTGGGTTAGGGTAAGTGTACAGGACTGAGGGCCTGTGCTCAGGAATGGAGAATAGATAGCACTTGGCATGTGCTAAGTATTTCAGACTTCTCAGGAAAACTATTTAAGTCAACTTCCCCCAAACTCAGGCTGAAAGTTATTCCTGGAAACTCCAGTCTGAATAGTTGCCCTGTATATTCCAGTCCCCTGCCCTTCTACCTTGTAATATCTGAGTGCTCATTCCTGATGGACCTGTGGGAATCTGACGGGGTGTAATGTGCACACTGGGGCAGGGGAATGACCAGAATGGAAATGCTGCTTCAATACTTTATCCCCTCTGTATCATAGGACACTGTCTCTTGTTTAAGGTCATCATCCTTAAAGCCAGCCTCGTGAGACAAGAGACCGAAGCTCTAAGGAACACCTCAGACGACACCTGTGTCCTTCTCTCAGGGCCATTTGCTTTACTTCTTTTGTTTGTTTGTTCTGTTTTTTACTTTTTTTCTATAAATACTAGAGATAAAACATGGGGAAGACTCCAAAGGGGGGAATAGGGAACACCTAACAAATGAAAAGGGGGGACAAGACAGCATCACTGAGACAACTTGGAGGAAAAAGGAGCAAGTGAGCTTGGAAGAGAGTTGGGGGAGCAGAGGAGGATGGGGAGGGAGAGGAGAGGAGGATGGGAGGGGAGAG
>PVIU01007784.1:0-80525 GCA_004026605.1 Ondatra zibethicus | reverse complement strand
TGGGTCTTCTGTTCGGTTCCATCGCTTGATATTATTTATTCAGGTTGTAATTCTAATTTTTATACTTGATATCTGTCTATTATTTAGAACTCTCTTATTTAAACAAAAGGGGGAGGTGCTGTAGGAAATCCCTCAGCCAGTAGCCTTTAAGTTACAGCCCACTTGGGTGTGGCCTCTTATACTATAAATGCCAATGTAAAGCATGTGCCCGCTCTCTCTTCTGGCTGCTGGGTTCAGATGCTGTTTTCCTGTACAAGCAGATGACTGTGATCTGCGAGTCTACCCTTAAATAAATAACCCTTTATTATATTCAGTTCTGAGCTAGTGTGGGATTTCTTTTTAGTGTCCATCTCCAGGGATGGTCATGCCTCCAAAAGTTCCTTTATTGTACAGAATTGTTTTGGCTATCCTGGGAATTTTGTTTTTAAGAATTGGTTCTTCCAAGGCCATGGTAACAAACAGTTGTCAGAAGCAACTTCCAGTTTGTCCTCTAGACCAGTTGCAATGCTCTGTAGTATACATTCTTTGTTAAGCCCACCAAACAACGACAGTTCCATTCTTCTGAAGGCCAGAAAAATAGGAGTGGATTTGGATGACAATCATTGAACAGTCTCATTAAGTAACTAATACATATATCATCCCATGAGAGCCTCTAAAACCATGTGAGCCCCTAAAACTTGAATTCTGTGTGCCCTCAATCCCAATAAAAGACCCATCAGTGTGCTTAGGATTCAGCCTAAATCATATGGGTCTCCTTTCAAATAATAAATTCAGTTTTGCCATTATATATCAGATATTGAGTGCTGGACTCTTTAACCCTGGGGAGTTTTATAGTCACTAATCTTTGCTTTATCATAATTGCTTACTTATATTAGGTTTTGATAGTATGAACATAAAATGCTATTACTTGGGGATCAGGTCAGATATTATGCCAATCCTTTATAAATATTAAGTCTAAATTATCCAATCCACTATTTAATATCTGAAATAACAAATAAAAAGTTCAATTTGCTACTTACTAGTATAAGAAGGAGCAGAGCAGACTCCTATATTCATAAACAGCCAAAGAAACTATAAAGTCTTTGATATGTGTTGTTTATAAGTTTTATTAAAGATATACTTCTGCAATCACCCAGAAGTGTGTATGTTTAGAAGGTTCGGAAGAGTGTCTACTGTTTTTATGAGTAATTTCCTTTCCAGAGAGTATCTTTGACTGGTCCAAGAGTAGGGGTGTTTACAATTAATTGATCATAATCGGTCACAGAGACTATCCTACAGAATGTGTCTAGAACATTGCATTGACATAAAGCATCATAACATTTGGCGGCCATTTCACTTAACACTTTACTAAATTCTTTCTGAAAAACGGTAAATATCATATGACAGCATCTACTATCATAAAACAAACTAATTTAAATTTATTGTGTGGAAGATAGGAAAAAGGACAAAAAGATGGGGTGGTTCTGCAGTAATATAAAAGAGTTCATAAAAGATAAAGTTCAAAATCTTGAGCACACAACATGTTCTTACAATGTAGAAACAGGCCAGCCCCTCTTGCTGGCCAGCAGAATCATGGAGGCATAACTTCTCACAGGAGGCTCCTTGTCAAGGACAGTTCTTCCTCTCAGTGTCAGAATGATACTTCTTAGGCACGAGCCCAAGGTTTTGCTTAGTCTCCCATCGATGGAGAACAGACTGGCTGGATGCAGCTTCACGCTTCAGATCCTGACCCTGTAGGGAAAAAAGATACACCCAACTCTTGTCTGCTGAGAGCTAATTGTGTTCAAAGCCTGCTGCCCTCCATAATGCATTTCTACATTTAGATGGGTAGTTTTCATCTAGATAGTTTGGGGAAGGTGAAAAACTTAGTCCACTGACTTCCGAACAGTAGTTCACATAAGCCTACAGATGAGTAAGGAGTGGCAAGATGATTAAGAAGGCTTCTGTAGTCAGAAATGGAGAAGGAAAAACTCCTTCACAACAACCACGTCAGCCTCACCTCTTCAGGCCACCTGTCTTCCCGGGGAAGCCTCTGCAACCGGTTTTTGGTCAGCTTGAGTTGTAGGCCATCGAACCTGCATTTAAACCAGCGGTGAGCTTCTTCCAGATTAGCCGTTATCTGAACACAGAAACAGCCACAAGTTCTTTTGTGTACGCGTCTGGGAGGTGTATAGCAAGCTAGCGGAAGACTCGGGTGCTCACATGGGATCCCTGCACTGGGCAATCAGTAAACTGTGGGAGCACTCTCTGCGCTAGGATGCACGCAGGCTCCTGCTTCCCATGCATTTTGTCGGTGCTCCCTGCAGAGCCTGCGCCTAGGAAGCACTGACAGGGTATGGCTAGCAAGCACGTGCTCCTGAACACTTTCTGACATTAGCGAGGCCATCGTGTGGGCACAGGATAGTGAGATAAGAGCACTGGACTCCTTTGCTATGTCATTTGACTTTCAGAAGTTCAAAAATATTTTCAGGTCTGTTGGAACAACCTGGTAATAGCAACAACTTCACTCTCCAAACCCAGCCCAACCCTTCCTCCAAGTTTTTTTTTTTTCCCAGAAGTATGGAGAAAGACTGGGAAATAAATTACACCTCCTATTGCATGGCAAGTGAGCGGGAACTGACATTGAAACTTACTGAAAAATCTATTAGAATAAGACAGTAGTGGGTATTAGCTAGTTGAATTATTTTGTACACACAGTAATGAATCGTTCATAGAATGTAAACACGGGCTGAGAAGCGCTTTACTCAGTGGGTAAAGTGCTTGCTGTGTAAGAATGAGGACCTCAGTTTGTTCCCAGAACCCACATTAGAAGATAATCTGGGTGTCATGGCATGTACTTGTATTCCCAGCCAGGGAGGAGGAGACAAGCAGATCCCTGGGACTTGCTGGATAGCCGGCCTAGTCTAGTTGCTGAGTTCCAGTCCAATAACAGACCCTGTCTCAAAAAAAAAAAAAAAAAAAAAACGAGTGGATGGTACCTGAGGACACCCAAGGTTGTCCTCTGGCCTCCACATGCATGCTTACACTCATACACATGCACCCCCATACAGGAACATATATGCATGTGCATACACACACTCAAAAATGAGAATAAATGTAATTTTGCTAAGGGCACACAGAAAGTATCGTAGGTGGCACTCAGACTGGGGTTGTTGAGCGTCCTTTTCTTTCTAATACACTAGCCGGCGGTTACACTGCCATACAACTTAATGAGCATCCAGGAACAAAAGATAAATGGACAGTTACGTTCCTGTGATACTTAGACTGCCCTTTGCATGCCGCTGTAACCCCCACTGACGATTACTGAGCTCCCAGGGTTCCACCTGGGTCAGAGCAGTGGGTGAAGGTCGTGGGAATAACCAAGAACTGATTAGATCTGAGGCCTGTTCTACAGAAAGAGAACTCGTGTGGGGTGCTGTAAAGCTAGCCAAGCATCTGTGGTCAGGGACCTCACAGGGTGCCGAGCAATACGCAGTAGATCCTCACCTTGCTGCCTTCCTTTACGTTTAGTGGTGTGTACTGAGACTTCAGATTTCATTAATAGTCTAGTATTCGTTATCATCACAACACAGAGGCTTCACAATGAAGATAACACTTAGTACCCTGTTGGCCCTGGCCTGCTGTCTCCTGACCGCCACGCTGATAGCAGGCTTCACAGCACTATAGGCTCTAGGGTCCTGGATTTCTCTAAGTGCGTGAGTCCGGCTCACCTGTTCTGACTCCACACTGGCTTCTTTCAGTTTATTCTCTGTTGCTTCTTTACATTTCTTCAGGTGTCTGATAGTTTCCTCTAATTCCTGAAAACGTGAGAGATTTTAAAAACTTCCAGTGTCCCATATAGATCCAAGATGCTTCAAGTTTATAAGACGGCAATTATAAAAATAAAAAGACAGGATACTTTTGAACTTCTTTTCATGTTTTAATACAATTTAATCTATAGTCCACCCAAAGAGTTTGATTTTGCTTTATGGATTGTGCCAAGAGAAATTAGTTAATTCTCTTAATTTTATAATTAAGAGAACCTTTCATGGCTATTGGAAGATGGGAGCTCAATGATGTCTTAAAGCTGGCTTTGGTTGTTACAGTTTCTGTCGGGCATAGCTAAGCTCCAACAACAAGCACATTCGTTTTGCAGAGAACCAGGAGCTGTGAAGCTCCTGGAGGATTAAGCAGTCAGATCCAAAGCTCTAGTGGTTGGTGTTTTGTTTATACAAACTCTAGCTCTTTTGTAAAAGCAAACCGAGACTGAAGATTATTTTCCATATTCCCAGCTACCAATGACTTCTGTATGAAATGTCCTTCAAAAGGCCCTTGTCCTGAACGCTGACTCTTCAGTTTGGGGCTGGCTGGTCCCTGGGGTATTTGAAGTCCCAGCCCCTTCTGTTTCCTGCCCACCGTGAGGCCGGCAGTCTCCTTCTGTACATGCTCCTGTTCTCAGGACGTCCTGCCCCACCTGGGGTCCAGGAGCAGAGCCAGGGTCTGCAGACTAAAATCTGTGAACTGCGCCCGGCATGGATCCTCCTGTCACTAGAATGTCACCTGCTGACGCGTGTCTAGTACCCTATTGCTGTGAAGTCATAAAGGAAATATTTCATTGGTGCCGGGCTACGGCTTCAGATGGCCCATCGTCATCATGGCAGGGAAACATGGCCACAAGCCAGCAGGCAGGTGATGGAGAAGGAGCTGAGAGTCTGACATCACGATCCACAGGTCGCATGGCGTGAACTGACTGGAGCCTCAGTGACCTCTCAAAGCCCACCCTCCACAGTGAAGCACTTCCTCCAGCAAGGCCCAACCTACCCCAGTGAGGCCACACCTCCTAACAGTGCATGTCCCTAAGGGCCAAGTGTTCAAACACACGATTCTATGGGGGCCACACCCATCCAAACCACGACATGTAAACTTTTTTATAGAAAGTCTAGGAAAATCTAAGTGCCATTTCACCAGATTCAGGCGCATATACTTGCTAATAACTGTTGAGAGGAATCTTAAGAAATCTTTACCTCACACCGATTTTCTAGCTCCTGCCTCAGTTTCCGCTCGGCCACTAGTCTGAGCTCCTGCTGTTTATTCCGGGCTGAGGTTTCGTACTGGCTTTTGGCCAACAGCTCCATCTCTTTCTGCAGGGTGTTCATTTCAGAAACAAATCTCTGGATACTCAGTGACTAGCAGGGACCAGGAAGGGACACATGGCGAAAGCAAGTTAGACTCTTATGTGAATAGTAAACAGAGGTTTTGGGAATTGTATTTTACCTGTTCGTAGTTCTTTTTCTGATATTGATCCTTAATTATCTCCATTTGCCTCAATTCTGTTTCTATTTGCTGAAAGTAAATGATCAAATAACATTAAAAAAAAATAGTGGTCAGTAGGCTAACTTTAGCTTTTAGGCTGACTGAATTCTGAGCTTTCCGTTTCTGCTGGGTTCTATTTCCTAGCTAGCCCACTGACCCCAAAAGAGCCAAGACGGGCAGTCTTCTCTATAGATTCTGTACATGGGGACTGCCCGCCTTGGGGAAAGATAGGTGGGGAGAAAGACGCCACAGAAGCACCATGAGGCCCACATTTACACAGCGGTATCTCCCCAAGCAGAGATGGTCCCACAGAAGCCGCCGCTGGGCCCTCCCAACCCACTGAGGTAGCGAGGAGAGGCCTGGCCCCTCATACAACCTTCATCCTCTCTATATTCTGTGCATTGTTTGCCTTGGCGGACAAGTGCAGTTTTATTTGGGCCTTTTGATTCTTCAGTTTCTCCTTGTTACTGGCCACTACTTTCTCCAGTTCTGTAAGCTTCTGTCGTAGCTCTCGGTTTGTGCGGGACACTTCCACTGACCTGAAGTTGGCTTCGTCAAGAGCTTTCTTCACCTGAGAAGACAAAAGAACAAAAGAGCAGGAACTCTTCTTACCTACTGTTCAGCCGGAGAAGCTGCACCGTGTTCCTACATTTACATAGGAGGCTGAGGGCTGGGGAGACGGTCAGCAGTTAAGAGCACGGGGCTCTTGCAGAGGCCCTGGATCTGGTTCTTAGCATCCACGTGGTGGCTCACAACCACCTGTAACTCCCGTTCCAGGGCATCTGATGCCTTCTTCTGACCTCTGAAGGTTCAAGGCGTGTACATGGAATACAGACCCACATGTAGGCAAAAGACTTATACATATTAAAAACTAAATAAGAAAATGATAGAATGCATGATGTCTGATTATATAGATTTATGGAGTAACAAGCCAAGTGATTTTCACCATTTTTACATTTGAGAGTAAACTACTGTTTAGACTAAAATATGTGAAGATTCAGTCATGAGCTGCACTTATTGAACATGGCTGTGGAGAGACCCAAGTTCCTCACCTACGGGTTAGTGGGTTTGTGTAATTAACATCCTCAAGCCTCAGGTTCATCAGCTGAAAAGAATGAACAGCCTACTTCAGGGGATACAGTAGAGTTAAGTAAAACAAGTAAAGAAAACAGAACCCAGTTGTTCTAGAATATTACTTTAAGATGTGTTACATTTATTTATGCTGTGGAACATTTGCTTAATGATACAGAGATGAGTTGCATTCTTTTATGTTGCATTTGTTTAACTCTGTGAAGCTGTGTTACTGTGCCTGTCTAAAACACCTACTTGGTCTAATAAAGAGCTGAATGGCTGATAAGAAGGTAGGAAAAGGAAAGAGGTGGGGCAGGCAGGCAGAGAGAATAAATAGGAGGAGAAATCCGTGAGAAGAAGCTCAAGGAACAAGGAAAGGAGGATGACCACAGCAGGGACCAGACATCCAGCTACACAGCAAGCCGCAGAGGAAGTAGTAAAGAGAGATAATACAGAACTAGAGAAAGGTAAATGCCCAGAGGCAAAAGATAGGCAGGTTAGTTTAAGTTAAGAAAAGCTGGCAAGAAACAAGCCAAGCTAAGGCGGGGCATTCTTAAGTAAGAATAAGCCCCCGTGTGTTTATCTGGGAGTTAAGGGGCAGAGCCTCCAAGAGCAAAGAGTAAGAACCAAAAGAATAAAAAACAACCAACAACACCCAGTACACATCACTGCTCAGTGATCACTACCATCATCTTGTGGCCTCCTGGCTAAGAAATGACAGTAAATGCAGAGGACCGGCGGCGCAAGGCCCAGTGGTGTCTGACAACACGCGCAGTCTGTGCTTTCCGTCCCTGCTCTCGCACAGTTCTGTCTTTAGACTTACGGCCCAGCACACTCTTGGGCTGCCACCACTAGCCATCTATGACGTACTCCACTGCTACTCAAGGCCGACAGACACCAGTACTAGATATGCCTGGCCACATAGCACAGATACTTTTCAATTTAATTCTTTAAACAAACCTGAAAAGTAGTTGTGACGACCTTGATATATGACAGAGGAAATGGATTCAGAAGTCAAGCCACTTAGAGACAATGGATACGTAGCTAATACAGGCAGGGCTGGGACTCAGCAATGCTCTGCGTTTCACATCTGTGCATTGCATCAATGCACACTTGTTGACTGAGGTTTCTGTCCTGCCTAGTCCCACAGCCATTCAGTCCCAAACAAATACACCGAGGTCTACATTAATTATAAACTGGTTGGCCCAGTAGCTCAGGCTTCTTCTTAATAAATTCTTATAACTTATATCAGCCCATAATTCTTATCTGTATGTCATGTGGCTTGGTACCTTTTTTGGCAAGGCAGTCATATCTTGCTTCCTCTGTGTCTGGTTTCCTTTCTGTCTAGGTGACGACTGCAGACTGAAACTTCCCTCTTCCCAGAATTCTCATTGCCTGGCCTCTACTTCCTGCCTGGTTGCCCTGCCTATGCTTCCTGCCTGGCTACTAGTCAATCACTGTTTATTTAAAATACAAGTGACAGGGTACAGACCACTGTCCCACAGCACACACTGCTGCCAGGTTCCCTCACACGTTCACCATTGTCACAAATGCTTCTTTTAGGGTTTTGGGGCTTTAAATTTCGATTTATTTACGTGTCTGAGTCTTTTACCTGCCTGTGCGTGTACATACCACATGTGTCTCATTTCCAGTAAGGTCAGAGAGGGCACTGGATCCCCTGAAACGGGAATTATGGGGGAGCTATGAGCCGTATGGGTACCAGGATCACTTCTGCTGCTCTGCAAGTCCAACAAGTGCTCCTACTGTCTGAGCCACCTCTTCAGCCCCAGGTTTCAGTTTTCTATGTGTTCTGAGCAATAAGCACTAATCAACAGTTTATTCTTACAGTTAGAACACCAATTTGTTTCCCACGGAACTTCCTTTTTTTAAATAACATATTTACATATTGGTTTGCAGGTCACAAAAGTTTTATAAATCTCACTAGTTGAAGTTAACTTGCTGACTGTATCTGTCAATTACAATTCCTAAATGTATCAAATTTGGTAAAACACAATTCACCTCAAGTCTCATGCGTGTTTACTACTTTTGAGTAGTTTTTATCATTTAAAACAATTCGTCTCCTTACCCAAGTCATTCTAGATCCTCTCTCCTTCCCTACCGGTTCAACTTTAAATGCTTCTTCAGTACACAAACAAAACCCTAAGACAACAACAAAACCCCTCAAAATCAAGAAAAGAAAACCGCACCAAAAATAACAAAATAAAACACCAAACTGTAAGCAAATAAAGCACACAAAATCTTACACCTTCTTCTCATCCATGCTCAAAATACAACCATTAATGTATTTGTTCCTCTATTAAAATAGCCTTTGATTAACCGCTTCCTTGTCCAGCAGAACCGTCTGACTTGGCTCTGGTCATCAGGAGGTACTATGCTTTTCTCTGCCCCCCCCCTTCCTCCTGCCACGACAGTCACTGAAAATCGCTCCCAGAACGCTCAGGTTCCTTCTGACAGTTTGTATCCAGGGGGTCCGGCAGCCCATCTAAGGCAACTTGCCGTTCCCTGATTTCCATTGCTGTAGCTCAGCTTTGCCCAGGCTTGTAGGAAAGGGCTTAGCCCACATCTCTGTGAGGTCCAGAGCCACGTGTTCACTGTTTGCTGCCTTCTGGCCCTCAACCAGCCTAAAATACACTTTCTCCTACTTTGAATTCCTTCAGAGCTGTCCACTGCCCGTAGTTACCCAAGGAAAGCTCTGGTGTCACTGTTTTCTCATGTTCAGAATGGCAATCACAACTCAACGTGGGTCATGCACATAGCATGTGTCATGTCCGTTACAGCTGTTGTTTGTTTACACAAGGTAGTCGAGGCAACTTGTAGCTGAGGATAACCTTGAACTTCTGACTCTCCTATCTTTGGCTCCCGGGTGTTGGGGTTGCGAGTATGTACCACAGACGGAACTGTGTGCTGCTGAGCAAGCATCCTACAGACTACATTGCATCTCCAGCCCTCCTGCTGCTACTGTGTACGCCTCTCTGGAGATGCCACCCTCTTCAGAGCTGCTCCCCCTCACCTCAGAAACCTCCCTCTGTGCGGCTTTCTTGGCAGTCTCTCTCTCCGCTTGAAACTGCTTTCTCAGAGCTTCAATGCGCTCCGCATGCAACTCCGCTTCTACTTTGGCCTCCTCAGCCATCCGCTCTCTGTTTTGAAGGAAACATGATAAATTCATTTTCAAAATCATCTTAAGAGTCAAGAAAGGTTTTCAGGGGAATGTGTAACTCTCTCAAAGACGTGTGATTTACAAATGAGCAGCCACTCAGAACCAAGCGAAAGGGGTGCGATTACCTGTGGCATGAAACCAAACCTCCCTCTGGATGAAGGGATTCAGTCCAAAGTGGGAAAACATTCATAAAAGCAGCAGAGGGTACAATCAGAATGAGAGGATTTCTCTCTTCTGTCATGTGTGACATCAGCCATCCATTTTCTAGGCCAGCGGTTCTCAACCTTCCTAACGCTGTGACCCTTTAATACAGCTCCTCACGTTGTGCTGGCCCCAAGCGTGAAATTACTTCCGCTGCTACTTCATAACCACACACGGCTCATGAGAAGGCCAGAGGACAGTTTGCTTCTGTCCTCGTCTGCTACCATGTGGATCCCAAGGACTGAACTCCGGTTGGCAAGCGTGGCAGAGAGACTCTTGATCTTTTGGGTCAGCTCATCGGTCCTCAACGTAATTTTACTGTCATTCTTCCCTCCAGGCTCCCATTTCTGCTGACACTTATGTAGATATGAGCATCAGGGCTTTTCTTCTTATTGTAGAAGGAACCCTCAATGTGACATCTGTTCAAACAGAGGCTTGCATGCATGGAACAGTGCTGTTAATTAAGGGCTTCACGGAATAATCGTCTTTAGAACTTATGTGAACCCTGTTCTTGTTTTTGTTCATCCACTGTTGGTTCCTGAAACAGTTTTCTGGTTTTAGGGAAATATACTCGCCTAATCTCAAACTCTGTGACAACCCTTCCACTCTGGAATCTCTCAGGGTCCATGGGGTGCTTCTCTACCCTCTGATCAGAGAGCCCAAGCTTCTCTGCGAGATCCAGGAAGGAGAGCAGCAGCAGCTGTTCTTCACACACAGCCCTGAGCCTCCATCCTGTGTCCTCCTGCCTGCCTCTCCTCACCAGCTGAGTTTTGCTTCCTGATGATCAGGAGTAAGATCTAGAAGATTCTTATTCTGCGTAATCTTGTAAAGCCATTGAAATGGGCCACCTGAGGATGCTCAGCAGACAGCAGCTGCGAGTTCAATGGCTCCTGCTCTGGCCTCGTCCTTCACAGTGCCACCGCCGCCCGCTGGCCTCCGCTCTGCCTCCACTGTCCCACGAGGACAGTGCCCTTCAGTACGCTAGCTCTCGTCTTTGTGGAGAGGGGTTCCAGCTGTGAGCTCTCCTCAGAGCTCTCCTGCAGTTCCACACCTCAGAACCAACGTGTCTACAACAGCCTCCCACAGTTGATCTTCCTTCCTAAGCACGTATGTATACAGACTGGTACACACATTCACACAGATTCAGGAGGTTGGCAAGTCTCGGGTGAGTGGGATTCTCTGTGAGTGGCAGGTAGGGACACATTTAGAAGCAGGCACTGCAAGGCCTGTGAGTCTCCCCTTACTCTATCCCTGTCGTTGACCTTGCAATAATCATTTTAGCAAAAGTGAGAGGGATCAGGCTTGTCTTCTTCAATTGAACATAGATTTTTTTTCCCTATAATTTACTCTGGTTATGGTTCCCCTCCCTCCCTTCCTTCCAGATCACCCCACTTCCCCACTCACCCAATCTACATCCTTTCTTGCTCTCTCTTATTAGAAAACAAACAGGAAGAAAAATAATTGTAAAATAAGATAGAATAAAAACAAACAAGCCTGAATAGGACAAAGCAAGCAAACGAACAGAAGAACAAAGTGTCTGAAGCATCTTCAGGGTGCTCGGGATCGCAGTGACTCACTAGGTAAACTTAAACAACTTCTCTGACTTTGATGGCTTTTTAAATGATTCTCCCAGCCATTATAGTGTTATTTTACCCAGTACTGCACAGTCTTGTGGCGGTAACATTTGATCAGAAAATCATTTTTGCACAGATTTCATGTATGGAAAACGCCTGCTTTAGCTTCTGCCCTGACCCTGCACTGACGCGTAAATCGGCGACAGGAATGAGGTTCTATATGTGTTTCTGTATACATAAACATCCATAGAATGCTATTAGTGTCCAAACTATATTTACCAATATACTGTCTGTAACAGAACTTGCATGGTTTGATAGAACCATTTCAGGCAAAAATTAATATGATGGGCTATCATCTGCTTAGATGGAGTCATTCCGTTCCTGGACGGGTAGATCCACTCAGACTACCGTGATTCCTTGTAGTAGTTATTTTGGTTTCCTTGATTTTTATTTACGTGTGTGTGTGTCTGTACATGCATGTGTACATGTGCACACATGTCAGAGGACAACTCCTGGGGGCTGTTTCTTCCCTTTTGCCTCGCAGGACTGGGGATCGATCTCAGGACGGCAGGCCCACACAAGTGCCTCACCCACTGAGCCATTTCTCAGGCCCCCCCCCCCCGCCTTTTCTTGAGACAGGATCTTACTATATAGCCTAGGCTGGCTTCAAGCCCATGATCCTCCTGCCTCAGCCTTCGAAGTGCTGGAACTATCAGTGTGAGCCTCCACACCTGGCTCAGATAATGCTTTAAAAGGATGGCGTATGCTTGGCGGAAACATGTGAGTGTCCCCTACAGTGGTCTTTAAATTTTGGCTTAACTTCATAAAGAATCAGCTTGCTAATGCGCGAGGAAGAAGTGGAAAGGAGACCCACACAGGCGTGCTCCAGCCAGCTATGACCTGCTGCTGGTCAGTTACGCTTGCTTCTTACCATGGAAGAAAAAGGGCTTCACTATTATCTAAACAAGCCACTTGCTCCTCCAGAGGCTCTTCCCCAATTTCACTGTGAATATACCGCCCTTACTTGAAGGCTTCTAAATTCTGCCGCTCAAGTTCTTTGCTTTCCAGTTTTTCCTGGATGTGATCTAGCTTAGACTGCAGATGGCCATTTGTCTGGAGAGCTTGCTCTAGGCTCATGGCCAGTTTCCTGTTGTCCTCTCTAGTTACATCTAGAGACTTCTGCAGCGGCTCCATCTGAAAGGGAGAAGAGCACCTGTCAGTTCAACAGTCTTTATTCCCGACCTTCTAAGTGCCACGGAAATAACCAGCTGGAACTAGAAACCAATACTCTAGGTAAAATATATAATACACACACACAACAACTTACAATGGACATTGCTTAAGAGCCTCTAGGAAGGCAACTCCATTGGAGATCAAAGAGCACTGAAAAATGGAGCTAGCTTACATTGTCTCAATTTTCTTTTTTTCATCTAATTTTATTTTTTTAAATTGATTTTTATTGAGCTCTACATTTTTCTCTGCTCCCCTCCCTGCCTCTCCCCTCCCCCTTTTAATCCTCCCCCAAGGTCCCCATGCTCCCAGTTTACTCAGGAGATCTTGTCTTTTTCTACTTCCCATGTAGATTAGATCTATGTATGTCTCTCTTAACATCCTCATTGTTATCTAAGTTCTCTGGGATTGTGGTTTGTGGGCTGGCTTTCTTTGCTTTATGTTTAAAAACCACCTATGAGTGGGTACTTGTGATAATTGTCTTTCTGTGTCTGGGTTACCTCACTCAAAATAATGTTTTCTAGCTCCATCCATTTTTCTGCAAAATTCAAGATGTCATTATTTTTTCTGCTGTGTAGTACTCCATTGTGTAAATGTACCACATTTTCCTTATCCATTCTTTGGTCGAGGGGCATTTAGGTTGTTTCCAGGTTCTGGCTATGCATTGTCTTGATTTTCAAGAGTTTAACCAGTTAAACTGTTCTCTTCCCAATTCCATCACTTCTGGTCTCATTCTCCAGGAGATTAAAACTGGCAAATACTCCTGTGTCTTCTTCCCAAACCAGCTACTTAAGGGCTGCTGGGATGGTTCTTCTAGTCTAGCTAGTGCCATCCAGCTAGCGCCTACAAGAGAGAATATGACCTCTGCACGTGGCACATGCTCCAAATCAGCAAATGTTAAAGGGCTTGTTCATGTTTGTTATATAGAAGCATGTGTGGCTACATGGATATACACTTAGTGGGCACACTTGTGCTCATGTCTGCTCACTAACGGTGTCAGCAGCTAGCTGTGAGGTTATAGGTTGTTTTCAAAGGCATTTAACTCCTGAAATAACCTGTGCATTGAAAAATGAGAAGAATGTAGACAATGTGAGAAAAAAATCAGTCAAAATGCTGATTTATTACCTACTTCCTATTTATAAATATGTCACTGTCTCAGACTCTTAATTGGATGAGAAGAACTTTCTCTGTTTTGTTTCAATTTTCTAAAATAGCAATGTCACAATAAAGCTGAGCAGATGGGCGTGGCCAGCTCTGACGGCTGCCTGCTACCTCGCTGCTGTGCTGGGCCTCCACAATCAGCATCCGGGCCTGCCACTGGTCCACTTCGGCTTCAAGCTTCTGTACTCTTTGTTGATTAAGAGACCTAAAAGTAGAAAGCATAAGGAACGATTGTAAGGAAGGGGACAGGAACGATGACAGCACCCGAGAGCACAGGACACCCTTCTCTCGGAGTTCAGACTGCATTAGTAGTAGCTATGCCTGCTCCAAATATCAGTGTTGAAAAATAACAGTTGCAGCTTCAGCTTCAGGGCAAGAAAGAAAGGCTCATAGGCTTAAAAATCCTGTCCCATGTGCACTCAATCAGCCTTACTCATTGGGCTATGAATCCACATTTCTGACTGACTCCTGAAACGGCAATTTAGTATATTGCTTTACCGTGTGGGTAAGGGGTGGCCTCTATTGAAACTTTTGCTTCTAAATATAATAGCTATTTTTAAATGTACTGTGACAAGTAAACAATATTTTATATGCTCTTCTCTTACCTGTTTTAGAATTTCAGGCCATATACTGACACTCATATAATGTGCAAGCACAACAACAGGCCCAGTGAGGAAAACACACCTCACTTGTTTCCTCGTAACGCAGAAGCCATATGAAGCAGTAAAATACATAATACATCCAAGAGGCACTATCAGCCTCAGACCATTTTTTTTGTATCACAAAAGAAATATTAAATGCAATTTTTAACTATTGGTTTTTATTTTATGTAATTTTGAAACATTGACTCAAGTTCACTAAGAAAACACAGCCAGAAGTAATTCTCAGGATGAGTAACCTAAAATAATTATTAATCTTGAAATAAGACAGTAATAAATGAATAATAAGTTGCTCAGCTTCTCCTCGTTCGTATAGTGGTGAAAAAAAAAGTTGCTTAGCTTCAAGTTTGAATGTGTGCGTGAGGCGAGGGATTGAATGTGGTCTAGCACACACCCCACAATTGTTCTACCACCTGAGGCTGATCTCTAGATCTCTAGCTCAACTTCAGTTACCTTGGAATGTTCTGCTGAGCCAAGGACAGATTCAGGCTTAAATGATGTAGAGAGCAGCAAGGCTAAGAAAGAACATGAAGCGCTAGGACACACGCTCCTTCACGCCACTCTGAGATGTGCAACTTGGACGTTTTAGGAAGCTTTAACTTGCAGGTTTAGCCCCTAACCTGCTGGTTTTTTAATAGTTTTCAAGGTGAACGATACTCATGAGACCTCGAAACATAAACGTGGTACCTTTCCTTCTTGAGGCCCGCGATCTCTGAATCCCTCCGCCCGAGCTCAATCTGGACCTTCTCCAGAGCTCCCTGCATCTTGCTGTGAGAAGCCAGCACGTTTTCCAGCATGATTGTCACTTTGCAGTTGTCTTCTTTAGCCTCTGCTAACTGTCGCTGAAAGTTGCCCACCTAAAAGAAAACGAAACGAGGTAGAAATAGGGGAGAGGATATTACACGCTTGCTTCTTAAGTCATGGTGCTTTCAGAAAGAAAGAAGCAGATCCTACAGTCTGTCTGTGGGAAGTGTGGCCGCCTCCCGCCGACGGCTGCAGCACAGCCTACAATTCAATGGACATATTGGGCCAACAACTTCTTATTCGGAAGTGATCCTGGGCCAGTCTGCTCAGCTGTCTTCTGACGGGCTCAGGAAAGGAGCACACATCTGAGATGATCTGAGGGTAGAGACTGGGAGAGAAAGCGGAAACCACTGGAGGATGCGAGACCCGCAGGCTGCCCTCTCCAAGGGCAGACAACACTTATCGCCAGCTGTCAAGAAGCTTGAGATGGGCTAGCAAGATGGTTCAGAGTATAAAGCGCTGGCTACTATGCCTGACGGCCTTGAGCTCCCTCTCTGGGGCCTATGTCAGGGAAGGCGGGCTAACTTCTGCAATTTCCCTCTGATCTCCACAGTGTAGTCACACACATCCACACAGGAACAATATATTATAATATATATGTGTGTGTGTGTGTGCATGTGTATCTGCAATGTGGATAGAAGAGATAAAATGACACACATGTACAATGGAATATTATTCACACATAAGACTAATAATTTTGTCATTTGTAGTAACACGGATGGAAGTGGCAGACATTAGATCGTATTTAAATAACTCCAGCATAGAAAGATATGTATTACACATGCTTACTGGAATGTGGAAGCAAAAATATGACCTTAGAGAAGCAGAAAATAGTGGTTGCTGGAGCCTGGGAAAGGTGGTGGAGGATAGACAGAGGGTGGTTAGCCAGGACAGAGATGCTGCTGGGCAGGAGGAACTTTTTAATGTCAAGTAAGATATCTGCCAAGAACTGTTGACTGTGCACAAACAGTATAAGTAGCTAGTAAGGAGTCTACCAAGTGTTCCTGATACAAAGGAAGGATAAAAACTCAAGGTGACAGGCATGTTGAGTATCCTGGCATGGTTGTTTCAATATAGGTGTATGAAAATACCATAGACTAACTATCCTAAATACACACAATTACAATATAAGAATGAGAAAAGTGAAACATGTTTTTGAAAGCTGTTTGGGAGATGACTTCTGCTAAGTCACATGGGAGCATAGGCATGTCAAGGAGAAGCATCACAGGGACGCCATACCACACTAAACACAAAGAGGAGGCTGGGCAGGATGGCATCTGCCTGTAATCGAGCCCCAGGGTCAGGGGTGAGAGGAACTAAGACAGGAGAGACAGCCTCAGACCAGCCTGGGTTACATGGTCAGACCCTGTAAATTAAAAATCCAAATAAATTAGCTAAGTAAAAGCCCAACAGAAGGTGATGACTACCAAAATCAGGCAGAATTTGATAGAAAACAATCAGTCATAGTGCATTGTTACAGGAAAAATGAAAACCATTTCATCCCTTCACTGATGGCAGCTCCCCTTTCACGGGTGGAAGGGAAGTTAGGGGGTGGCCTGTCAGGTTTCTCGCGGTCCCGTCAGCAACAGTCTTTCAGAGATGACGCCTTGCCTTCTTGCTTTCCCTGTCCTCCAGAGCCTCCAGGTCCCCTCTCAGCTTCTGGCTCTCTTTCAGGGCAGCATCGCGACACTTCACAGCTTGGGCCAGCTCCTCCTCATTTTTCCCAAGAATAGATTTCATCTTGGAAGGGAAAAAAGAGATAAGGCATAACTTTCTAAAACACGACACATCACTGAGTGTAATAAGGCACAGAAATTCAGAGACAAAACGTGAATAATTAAGTATGCGTATCCACTTGAACAAATAACTCCACATGGGTTTATTTCCAGAACGGTTCAGTGAAAACACAGACACACACAAGTAAGACTACGGAGCTGAAAGTTTTACAACTTTTGGAAATGCAAACATTTCCAGATGAAGACAGTCATAAGAAGCTGCTTCCGTGAGTCTGGGCAAAACGAGAAGAGTTGGGACAACAGAGATAAAGGTTGGAAGAGGAGGGGACAAGAGAGCTAAAGATATGGAAGGGAGGGGACAAGAGAGCTAAAGATTGGAATAGGAGGGGACAAGAGAGCTAAAGATTGGAAGGGGAGGGGACAACAGAGATGAGGAGGGGACAAGAGAGCTAACGATTGGAAGGGGGAGGGGACAACAGAGCTAAAGATTGGAAGGGGAGGGGACAACAGAAAAGGAGCAAGCAGCACAGCCCTCCTTCCGGCTCCCTCGTGAGCACAGCGGAATCGGAAGCAGCGGCCCTGCACCCTAAGCACGGGACAAGCCTCTGACCCTGGGCCATCTGGTGAGACACTGACGGCTTCTGTGTCGCTGCTCCAGCTCAGAACACAGTCTCTGCCGGTTGCTGTTGGAGGGGAACTTTGGGTGCTTGTGAGAAAACTCCAAGAAAACAGAGGAGAGTCTAGTGACCTTGGTTTCTTCTTGGAATGTGTGTCCGTGCCCCTCCCAGGGGTCGCGGATAGGAGTGAGTTCAGTTTGTTCTTTATAGCTGGCTGCTATTTGTTTATGTGCCTCTATGGAAAAACATGCTTTTGACATGTGTGGCACACTCACGAGATTCTTAACCCTCGGAGAATAAACTATGTGATGTTGGCAAGTAACAGGAGACCCCCTTGGGCAGTGAAGGGTACAATGAATAACGGTGCTGGGTGCAGGGACCTGAGGATAAAGATGGGGTCTCATAGCCCTGAACTTGGTATCAAGGGGGATTCGTCCTCTGGAGTCATTTGTCTGAGTTGGGGGTCCACTGTTGGTAGCACTGCCTGCTCTGAAGCTCTGTGGAGTCCTATGCTCCTTCAGCCTCACCCCGCCAGCTGGGGGGTGACCCTAAGCACAAGAGTGGTCCCCGTGCAGACCTCAGTGCTTGGTTCGCTTGCTGCACCCTGCAACACACTCAGCAGTCGGCCTACCCACGGACAGATGAACTCAGGAGTCTTTGGTGTCTAGGGAAATCTGCTGCGGATGGAGTCAAAGAGAACGGTGGTCAGCATAGGCTCTGAAACGCAGGGGAAGTGAGGACAACTCTGTCTGATGTCTAAGCCAGCCTAACTGGTCCCGGTTCAACACTGTCCTAAGCAGTAGGAGAGCCAGACTTCAACTGGTTGCCACTTTCTACCTGGCAGACAGTTCTAGAGGATCCATTAAGAAGTTGATCCAATACTTCATTTTTTTTCTGCCATGTGTATTCCCCTATTCAAAAAAGTGTTTTAGTAGTATTTTTCACTTTGTTTTGTTTTTAAACAATATTTATCATTATATTATTATTATTATTGTGTGTGACAGGCAATGTATGCTGTGTGGCTGTGTGTGTCACAGCACACCTGTGGAAGTAAAGAGGCCATCTTTATTGAGCCAATTCTCTCCTTTCATCTTTGGCTCATCAGTTAGTACATCCCAAGAGACTGACATGGTTTAAATGGCAAACTAAGAATCCAAAATTCTACTTTAAAAAATGATAATGGCTTCAAAGAAAAAACAAGCACGTGAAAGAAATAAGGTAAATCAATTCAGAACACAGATTTAAAAAGTCAGTAGGCCAGCAACATGGTTGAGAAATATAGCAAGGAAATTGATATTTGAAAAAAAGAAGAAAAAGAGCAGAATGTTAGAAATGGAAAACTCACAAACCATCAAAGAAAGCATAAGCCACAGGTTTGATCAAGCAATTGAAAGAATATTAGTGGCCCGGAGAGAGAACTCGGTGGGTGGGGACACTTGCCATGCAAGTGTGAGGACCAGAGTTCCAAATACCATTACTCATGTGAAAGTCAGCATGGTTGTACTTGCTTGTAATTCCAGCGTTGGTGGGTGGAAGCAAGCCGATCCTGGCCAACCGGCATAGCTGAAACGGAGAGCTTCAGGTTCAGAGAGAGACTTTGCCTCGTGGGTGTAGTAAAAGAGGTTACTTGCTTATTTCCAGCAGCTCAGACCCGAAATAATCACACAGAAACTATATTATTTAAAACACGGCTTGGCCTATTAGCTTTAGCTTCTTATTGGCTAGCTCTCACATATTAATTTAACCCATCTCTATTAATCTGTGTATCACCACGAGGCTTGGCTTACCGGGTAAAATTCTGGCGTCTGTCTGGGGGGGGGGGGTCATAGCTTCTCCCTGACTCTGCCTTTTTTCTCCCAGCATTCAGTATAGTTTTCCGGGTCTAACTCTGCTCTACCCTATCACAGGCCAAAACAGCTCTTTATTAACCAATGGTATTCACAGCATACAGAGGGGACCCCACATCACGTGGGAGTAAGGTAGAGAATAACAGAGGAAGACGCTCGATGGCCTCCTCTGGCTTCTGCATGTGCATACATGCACCACACACACACATATAGTATACCACACATGTAACATTTAACACAACAAACGAAGGAAGAATATTCGTGGTGGAAGGTGAAGAAACACAGCATCTAGACAGCAGAATGGAAAATAAATAAGCATGACCACAGCTTTCAAGAGCTCTTGAACATGATCACAAGATCAAATGTAGGAATCTAGTGGATTAAAAGAAGGAGCTGGAATAGAAACTATCAGCACAGAAAATCTACTTAAAAATTCTAGCTGATCCAGTGGAGGTCATGGGGTACAGCAAGCACACAGCCGGGCAGCCCCATGTCCAGGAGGAGCAGCTCAACACGAGATTAATGCTATGGGGTTTCTGTTTCATTTAGCTTTGTTTTGAGATTTTGTTTTTTTTTGTCTTATGAGATTTTTTTTTAATTTTTTGTATTTTTTTTTAAAGCTAGAAAGAATGTAAACTTGAGTAGGTATGACAGTGTGGAGGATCTGGAAGAGATTGGGAAAGGGTAAAAACATGATTAAAATATATTGTATGAAATAAAATTTCAATTAAGAAAGGAAAAAGGCATTTTGGGATTTCCCCCAAATTAAAAATAATAAAAATAAAAATTATAGCTGAAGTGTTCCAAATCTAGGGAAACGATGAATATCCAAGCACAAATAGGCAGAGCTAGGTAGGGGAGCCGTTAGGGTCCAGCCCCAAGACCCTCTCAGGGCTCAGAAAGGAAGCATCAGCAAGCAAAGGAACTTAGGGTTTCTGAGGGCGAATGAATCTCTCATTACGCTATTTACCAAATCAGTCTCTTTGTTCTTCTCCCATTCCGCAAAGTTTCTAGTTTACACACACACACAGAGACACACAGACACACACATACACAGACACACAGACATACAGACACACACACACACACACACACACACAATCAGCAGTCCTTTGGCAACAGCAAGGGTCCAAGGTGTGAAGTTCTCAGGGCCATGAAACAGGTAAGAGAGCTGCACAGCAGCACCGTCAGCCACTTTAGGGCTCCAGGGAGGCCTGGCTTCTAAAACGCCTGGGCCACTCTAAGAGGCGAAAGGGTCGATTTAAAGAGCTTTACATTCTAAGAAGGAAAGAGAGGGGGGTTCATGTGCCACATTCCTTGGTGCAATTAATCAGACTAGAAGTGTGTGATTGATAAATGGAAGAGAGGGAAGGAATGCAGTGACCCGCAGGCTCCTGGCTCCCTGGAGTTGTGGCACCTAGGATCAGCTTCAGGGTAGCCATGGCAACCAGAGTAAACTGCAGAAGGAGATGCAAGGAGCCTGTCTGCTTTAGCATATTTGCAAATGTTAGCTGGCTAAAGGGGGCCTCTCAGATCTAAGATTACATCTTTCACCCTAAGTGTTGGAGGCCAGGGAAATCTATGGTTACATAGCACAAAACCGGGGCCTGGCAGTGTCTAGCTGCCTGGGCCAAACGGTGCCATATGCTTCCATGGCGTCCTTGGGAAAGGATTACCTTTCTCTGGAGATGGTTAAACAATCAAAAGCTGTTTCCTGTCATCTCTCAGAGTTAAGACACGGTAGCTAATTTCCTAGACTAATGTTCTATGTTGATAAACCGAGGTGGGAATCTGTGCAGGGGTTAAAGCTAGAGCAGGGTTAACTGAGGCTGCACTTTCCCATATGGCTGTGGGTAAACTCAGGACTCCCAGTCCTTATCTGTGAGGCCATGAATCAGCAGACCCAGCTAGGGCGCGCTTTCCTCCTATCGCCTACCTGCGCAGGTTCCTAATGTAACCTATTTGCAAGACTCCTCTTATGGCCAAATGTCTTGTCATAAAAGACAACTATGGGGGGGGGGGGCTTCTAAGTTTCTCTCAGGGAAGGGAGCAGAGATCTGGCTGTGGGAACAAAGGTTTTTGACTGTGTGACTAACTTTCTCACCAGGGTCCCACAATATGGAAAAAGGCTCCCAATACAGCAGTTCATGGGGGAAACCATGCCCAATAATGAACACACTGCTCAAGCTTTGGGATGCGTCCCACTGTGGAGGGCAAGTGCTGGGGCATCACGGGTACTCACGGCAGGGACAGCCACTACTCACAAGCAGGGTCCCCAGAGCCTGCACCTGGGCTGGTCCCCCTCAGAAGGCATTCTCTGGTGGGCTGACCTGATTTGTCAGCTGAAATCTCACTGCATAATCCTGTGGACAGCAGCAGCCAGCCAGGAAATATCCAGGGAAAGAAACAATGAATATCTGAGCACAAATAGACAAGGCCAGGGAACAAACTTCCTATGCCACATTATAGTTCATATGCCAAAAGTACAAAACAAAGAATATTAAAAGTTGTAATGCAAAACACCAATTCATTTACAAAGGTAAATGTAAGGATACAATAAGACCTCTCAACAGAAATCCTAAAGCTCTGGAAAGCATGAAATAATACATCTCAGGCCTTGAAAGTATGTAATTGCCAACCAAGACTGCTATATCCAATAAAGCTATATTTTAAAATTGATGAAGGAAATAAGGATATTCTGAGACAAGATCAAAGGAAAACAATTCATGTCCACCGAGCCAGCAATGCAAACAGTATTTAAAGGAATCCTAAACATAGAGGATTTGAAAAAAAAAAGTCTCAATCACACTAGCACAAGAAAGAATAAATTCCATATGAGGAATAAATGTAAGTCATGTTCACTCTACAGTTAAAATGTGTGGCCCAGCTGACTGAATACAAATGAGACACAAGCACTTATTGTAAGTAAGAGACACATCTACTGGGGAAGACACGGAGACTGGAAGGAGAACAATGGGAGTCGGCGCACCAGGTAAATCAGAGTGAAAGTAAGCTGGTGTAGCCATTCTAATATAAAGTAGAAATAAAAGAAAGAAGGTCTGGAGGTATCAATACCAGAACCAAGCCATCAAGAAGATGTAACAATGATAAACATACATGCACCAAGCACTGAAACAATTTCATAAAACACCACTGAACATAAAGGGACAGATAATATCTCACTTTCATCAATATATAGATCATGTAAACTGAAATAAAAAACCCAGAGTTAAAATGAACCATAGATCTAACACGCTTAACAGACATCTACAGAATAACGCACATACACACCAGCAGCTGGTGCATGGCTTTTCCTGGGGAGGTCTGTACAAACTTCCATTAGCTCTAGATGGAAAACCAAAGCAATTACCCTACCGAAGTCCAACATGGACTCACGTGAACATAGGTGAGGTATTGCTTTAAGCTCAACAGATGACTCAAAACGTCTCTATCACTGAGCGTCCTATCTTGGTATGATACTGACCTCCCTGATTCAGCAGAGTTCTGCCTTCAGTTACTCCTCCATCTCCCATGTCCTCTGGTCTAGAGCCTTCCCAAGATCATGTGCAGTTGGGCGGCAGAAAGGAGCAGGGCCGTGGTAACAGGTGTGAGTCTGATGGCCCTCTCTGCCTCTTCTCCTGAACTGCAGGAATATAGCTCCACTCTCAATTCCAGGGCTGTCCCTGGAATTTTCTGCTTGTTTTATTGGTATGGCTACCAGGAAAACGCATCTTTACCCAGAATGGGGATGTTTCGTGCCAAGGAAAGATTTATACTATGACAGAATCCTGTGCAGCCCTCTCCAAAGTCAGTGACATCATAGGTGATAATGCAAGGCTTAACAACAACAACAATATCAAAATAAATTCTGTACCTTATCATGCTAGACTAAAACTAGAAATCAATAGCCAGTGAAGCTACAGAAACTCCAAATGCACTGAGACTGAACAATCACCTTTGGATAACCAGGAGGCCATTAAAGACACCAGGGAGAAAAGTTTTTTAAACCCAAAAATCACATAAAATGAAAAGACAATCTATCTAAACAAAAACAGAGTTAAGGTAGCTTTCATACATGAACTTATAGCATGGGTGCTGGCAGTAAGAAATCAGAGCGCTATTGAATAATCAAACAATGCACCCACGCCTTATCAAAACAAAAATGAGCTAAGCCCAGAAGCAACAGAGGGAAAGAAATAATAAATTAACTAAATGGGACGCTAAAATAAAGAACAATGCAGAGAATCAATGAAACAGAGTTGGTTCTTAGCAAAAGATAAAACGTACAAACCCTTAATCAAAGGCCAAAATTAATAAAATAAGGGGTTAAAAGGGAAATATTATAACAAATCAATAAAATACTAAAGACTATGAGAGAATATTTGGGAAATTTACATTTCAAAAAGCTGCATAAAGAAATCAAGGATAAGTCAGGCAGCAGTGGCAGAAGCCTTTAATCCCAGTACCAGGGAGGCAGAGGCAGGTGAATTTCTGTGGATTCAAGGCCAGACTGGTCTACAAAGTGAGTTCCAGGGCAGCCAGGATTATCCAGAGAAATCCTGTTTCAACAACAACAAAACCAAATCAATAAATCAGGGATAAACAAATAGATCCTAGAACCTTATCTAGCAACATATAAATTAATTCAAGATGACATGAAAAAAATTAAGTAGATTTCTAACGGACAAGGAGGTTGAAGCAGCAAAAAAGACTCTCCTGACAAAGAAGAAACAGAAGGGAAGGACTACTGCAAAATTCCACCATACCTTTAACAAGAAACAATATGCTGACGTCACAAAGACAGACAGATCAGTGAAATAAAACAGAGGACCGAGAAATTAACATAGGTAACAGTCTGATTTTTGACAAAGGTGACACACACACACACTGATGAAGATACAAGAGTCTTCAGTCAATGAAGCCAGGGACGCAGTACTGACACACGCTAAGGAAAGAGCAGATCCAGGCAGCTCCATCGACACAAAGATCAACTCAAAGGGCTTTAGTTTAACGCTGAAGCTTCGAAACCGCTAGAGAAAAAGCGCCTCAAGACAGCTGGCTCCCAGTGGCTGGTGAGGTCGTGGGCCCTAGAGAGAAACTACCACTGGCATTTCATTAACCAGAATAGTTTCTAATTATATTCTAAATACTTATCACCCAGGTAAGTGCGGACCTCTCCTCTCATCAAGAAATATTATCTTTACAGTAGACAGAGACCGCGACAGAAACCCACATCTGGTCAAAACGCAGATAACAGTTGACTGTGGGTGCCAAGCCCAAGTGACAAATGACACAGCTGCAACACAACTCCTACAGCCACCGCTCCAGGAGCATCACAACACAAGTCCTACAGCCAACGCTCCAGGAGCATCACAACACAACTCCTACAGCCACCGCTCCAGGAACATCACAACACAACTCCTACAGCCACCGCTCCAGGAGCGTCACAACACAACTCCTACAGCCACCGCTCCAGGAACATCACAACACAACTCCTACAGCCAACGCTCCAGGAGCGTCACAGGGGGCAGGAAGGGCCCGAGAGCCACAGCAGCTGCTGTGGGATCCACAGTGCCGTCGAAACACGAGACTGAACTTGGACACTGTGGTCACCTAAAGAAGAACTGTACAATGACAATACTGGTTGATGTGCCAAAGTAGAAGGGGGTGGGAGGATCTCACAAAGCTCCAGTCCTAGATGAAGATAGAGCAAATTAATGATTATTGAGAAAGAGATAATAGTTCTTTTCCAGAGTAGAACCCCTTGAAAAGTTATGCGATACTAAGCAGTCAGTGCTAAACACATACGTACAAGCAACACTAAATGGACTCACAAGACCGTGTTTATGAAAGCATATGTAATAATGATAATTAAAGAAGAGGTCATGAACTTGGGAGGAAGGGGTAGTGGAGGCATAGGAGGAGTTGGCAGGAATGAGGGAAGGGTAACAACAATGTCAACGGTGCTCAGCACACATTTTCAAAACAATTATATTTAAATGAAAATAAAGACTAACAAGTGCATGTACATGTGCGCGCATATACGCACGCACATACAGATACACATGGCATGGGGATAGGGCTGGCAAGCTGGCTCAGCAGGAAACAGTACTAACAAGACTTTGGACCTGTTTTAGGCCCTAGGCAGGACCCACAGGGTAGAAGAGAACCTTCTCCTGTAATTTGTCCTCTGACCTGCACAAGTTTATCACGGCACATATACTCTCCCCTCCCCTGCCCCACACGATAAAAAATATCGCCACAGGCAAGAACTTTATGAAAAGGACTCACTCCAATAGCTCAGAAACAATCCCAAGAGTTGGCACACGGGACTGTGGGCGATCAAAATGCTTCTGTACGGTACAGGAACCATCCTGGAGTGACAGCACACAAAATGAGAGGAAAGCCTTCCAACTATAGCAATGGCAGGGGCTTAATATTTACAATTCAAAATTGTAGGGATTCAAAACAAACAATAAAACCTCAAATCACTTGATGACTATATGGACAAATGCATTGAACATACAGTTCTTCAAAGAAATAAAAATAGCAACAAGTGTGTGAAAAACTATTCAACATCCTCAGTCATCAGAGAAAGGCAAACTGAAGCTTCCTTAAGATCGCGTCTCCCCAAGTCAGAATGGCCGTCACCATTCACTGGGCGAGGACGCGGCCCCATGAAACCCTTCCCCCCAGTGGGGATGGAAACCCGTACACCCACTGCGGAAAGAGAAATGGTAGCGAGCACTGGGCGAGGACACGGCCCCATGAAACCCTTCCCTGCTACTGGGGACAGAAACGCGGGCGCTCATTGCGGAATGCAGCATGGATGCTCTACCACTCCTGTGGAGCAAGCTCTTTCTTTTGGTCCACAACCAGCTCCCAAATCATGACATGGGAACTTATTTTTAGTTATGAACGCTCATCCTTATTTTACGCTTGTTTCTTGAGAATTCTTATAACTTAACCTGTTTCTCTCCATCTACATTTTGCCTTGGGATTTTTAACTTTCTGTATGTCTGACTTTCCTGCTGTCTCCATGGCTGACTGCTGGCTTCCTGGCTTCTGGCCCCAGGAATGTCCCTCTCTTTCTCCTTTCTTCTCTCTTCGTTCTTCTTTCTCAATCCTACATTTCTCCTCCTCCTATTATCTCTGCCTGCCAACTCCACCTGTCCTTTCTCTGACTGGCTATTGACTGTTTAGCTCTTTATTAAAACAAAAAGGCACCTTAGGCAGGCGGGGGGAAACATCAACACATCTTTACACAGTTAACAAAGGCAACAGAAACAAATGTAACTCACTTTCATATAGTTAAATTTTCTACAGCATAAACAAATGTAACAGTATTATTTTCACTTTGCTCAGTTCAAATAACATTTCACAGCACTCCTGACTGCATACATGAAGAAATCTAAGCAAGCAAGAGAGATACATGCACATCCACAATACTGAAGCAGTATTCATGATAGCAAGATGTGGAACCAGCACACATTCCCATAACAGATGAATGGGTAAAGAAAATGTGATGTATGTAATATATATATATATATATATATATATATATATATATATATGCATTTTATTCAGCCATGAAGAGGAATGGAATTGTGCTATTTGTACTAAAACAGATAGGAATGGATATCGTCATATGAAGTAAGATAATCCACACTGAGAAAATAATATATTATACTTCCTGTGATATATGAAATCTAAACTTAAATACATGTAAAATTAATGTATAAATAGTAGTATAAATAGAAGGAAAGGATCTAAACATGGGAAGGTGAAAGCAGAAAGGATATGTCAGAAAAGAAAAATTAAACAAAAATGGATAATTGATGTAATAAAATCCAAGACACATGAACTAGAACTTTGCAAGTATTAGACAGTTTTCATAGATCTGCATGATAACTCCAGTTGAGCATACTACTTTACATGCTACTCTTTCTAAAACATTATCTCAAAATAACTATAGGTTCCCAGAATGTTACACAGTATCACAAAGAAGTGCTGTGGGTAATGCTCTTGTACCCTGTAAAGATTTGTCACTCCTACTGGTTTAATAAAACACTGATTGGCCAGTAGCCAGGCAGGAAGTATAGGCAGGGCAACCAGACTAGAAGAATTCTGGGAAGAGGAAAGACAGAGATATAGTTGTCATTTAGAAGCAGAGGAAGCAAGATGAGGATGCCTTATTGAGAAAAGGTACCAAGCCATGTGGTTAAACACAGATAGGAATTATGGGTTAATTTAAATTGCAGGGGGTAATTAGTAATAGGCCTGAACAGTAGGCCAAAGAGTTTATAATCGATATAAGCCTCTGTGTGTTCATTTGGGACTGAATGGTTCGGGTCAGAAACTTCTGTCTATTAAGAAGGTCGGTTCTGCGCTCAACAGTGAACTGTCACATGACTACCACCCAGGTCTTTCCAACCTTCATTTATGTGTGTGTTCGGGGGCTGCATACAGAGTTCTGTGTGGTTTGATCCTAGTCAAGCATGTGTATGTCCTGGGTGAGCAGCCTGCAGAGTTGCCCCACAGTATTTAAACCCTTTTATATTTGCTCTCCCCAGACCCAGCTGTTCCCTCACAACTCTCATCCACTGCCTTCCTGATTCTTTCCTTTCAAAAATGGTGAGCATCTCACTTACTAAGGTAATAATTCATGTAATTCTTTCTATAGCAAACTTCATAAAGTGTACAAGCTGGTAGATTCTGACATTTGCATAAACTGTTAAACCACTATCAAAACTGAACATTCCTAATGGGTGTTCTCCAAAGGTATTTCCAAATGGTCAATATATTGAGATATATTACATTAGATATATTATATTAATATTATATATTAGATAAGTATATTTCCATTTTAATAGCAGTTTAACAAGCAGTTCAAATCAAATTTCATGAATATGCATAAATTCTGAATTCTAAAATATCAAAGTTTGATTTGGAAAAGTCACTTGTTATTAAACCAATTTTCTTTTGACCCAAACAAAATTATGTGACAGTTTTTATTATTGGTAAAATACCAAATTTCCCTGTTACTCTAAACAAATGTGTCTAGATTGTTCCTGTGCTCTAAGTTATTAAATAAGCCTGAAATCTCCTTAAGATTCAATGTGTGCTCTTCACTTACCGAATCGTGTTTAAGAAGACTTGAGGACTCCTCACTGAGTAAGGGTCTTGAGGCGAGAATGTCTATTTTGCCTTCTAGCCTTCCTTCCATGGTTTTAATAGCATTTAAAAGAGTCTTCAGAGAGATTCTGGAGTCTCCAATCTCCTGAGACATTCTCATAGAAGGCAAGGTAGGTGCAAAACTCACTCGACGTGTTGAGTTTGGGTTAACATTGGGCAGGGCAACTGCCGGAGCTCGTTCCTTTATGTTACTGGCATAAAGCCGTGAGCCTTCAAGGGATTTAGACGATGTGGGTCTCTCTGGAGATTTTCTTCTTCTTGGAGGCATCACCATTTGCAAGTAACAGAATCAAGTAAACCTAAGACCTAGTTTTCAAGGAGTACCCGCTCAGTAAGAAAAACAGCAGAATGTCCCAGAAGAACCTGGAAACTATTTTTTGGCGTCGAGAATGAAAAGACCACACTGGTGTTTATGATCCAGTAAAGACGCAGGCCAGAGCCCAAGCTTCCGAAGAGCACATCTACTGAGGGCCTCTTTACAACTTTGTGACCTCACCATTCATCAGTAATCAGTTGGTTAGAACCCCTGGGCATTCCATTTGGACATTCTAGCACCATGGTTATCAGGGGTATGGGTACACAAAAGTCATAGACACAGACAGAACTTTCTGTCTACACTGAGAGTTAAAGATTTTTACATTGATCTAAGTTACATATATAGTAGACTTGTGATCACTGAACCGAATTGCTTTCTTTCAGTAAAATGTTCATGGGTTAAGTTCTCTACTAAACACGTTCTATATTTTGCATGCTTAACTCTTTTATGTGACCTACAACAGGTACCATGGTGACAAGCAAGCCCCTCCACTGCCAATACCTCTTTGAGGTGAGCTTCTGTCTGTTGCAGATATGCCTTGCTGGCACTCAGATCTGAGTTTGCCTACAATTCAAAAAACAAAGGCAACCTGTTCCTCACATTTGCCAAAAGATGTTAAGGGTTGAACTATAAAACCTCTGAGCTTATGGAACCCATGAACATATTTCACAGCAATGCTGCTTCTTATGAGTGGCCACGGAACAACCTATTTTCTTCTGAAAAGCGTACCTTTGTATTCTGCAATAAATTTCAACAAATGCTACATTCGTAAACCCCAAGCACGTCGAGCATCCTAGTTCTGCGGGAGGCAGCTCTATGCATCCCTCTCTGTCCCAACAGCAGCACTTAAGCAGAGTGAGAGAAAGCGTTCTCCTTCCCAGGCCCTGCCGTCCCCACTGCAACACGGAGCACAGCTGATGGCAACGCGCTCTACGGACGCATCATACCTGAGCGTGTTTGACCTCTAGAGCCTTGTTCCGTTTGTGCAGACGGTCGTTCTGCAGCCTGGTCTCAGCCAAAGAGTGCAGCTGCTCTTCCAGCTGTCTGACTTTTATCTGCAAGGAAAACAGGGCAACAGTGAGGAAGCCTGACCTCCAGGTGGGAGGAGACGCCACAAATTTAAAAAAAATTAGAGAACGCTCGAAACTTGAAAAAAAAAATCCTACGCTTTTCTAATCTTGCGAACAGTTCTTTCTGAACTCGCTGCTGCAAGCAGGCTACAGCTCTGGGAACATGCCGAGACAACACATCTCATTTCTTTATTTTTTTTTAATTTTTTTATTAAGATTTTTTATTTATTATCTGTATAGTGTTCTATCTGAAGAGGGCACCAGACCTCATTACAGATGGTTGTGAGCCACCATGTGGCTGGTGGGAATTGAACTCAGGACCTCTGGAAGAGCAGGCAGTGCTCTTAAACACTGAGCCATCTCTCCAGCCCCAACACATCTCATTTCTATGGCCGAAGGGAAATCCAAGCAGACGTGATTCCCGGTGAAACAGTGAGATGTCCTGTAGATAAATCTCAATTCGCAGTGAATTGTGGTACCTGGCATTAAAACCTTTTCTGAATGTGGATAATCAGAAGTGTCAATCTACAAAAAAAAAAGTGGTAGCCTTTTGTTTTGCTCAAAGAAAACTAGAAAAGTTGAATAAGTAAAATTCTTACATGTTGAGCTGAATTTAAAATGAACTCCGAATGCCAGGCATGATGGTACAGACCTATTATCTCGGTCCTTAGGAAGCAGTGGCAGAGGATTGCTGTGAATTCTTAAATGACTATTTTATGGGATGAAAACAATTTAGATTCCAAACAGTGACGTGTCCCGAACCTACAGGTAGCATACTGTCAACAAAGGCACTTTATCTTCTGAGTTTCTCATTTGGTGGAAATTCTTAGTCAGAATATTTAAAATTGGAAAGAACACAGGAGTAGTAGTCAGAAGCAAAACCCTGCTCCCTCAGGCCTGGTGATTGTGTGAGCCTTAAAACCATTCGATGACTAGCTCATCAGGAAATCTGGGGACATCAGGGCCCTAGCCCATGCAGATGCTCACACTGTTTCAATATACTAAATAATACTATTAATACCATATAAATTATGAGACAGACAAAAAAGTAAAAGTCCTCTTTTAATGTGTTTACACTGTAACACATATCCACTCATCCCATTTCCCAGATCTTTGTAGCAGACATTGTGAAACTGCACTAAAGGGGGACATATCTATGGTGGTGGCTCATTCACAGCTTGAAAGGAGCTTTAAAGTGGCCAGTGTTTGATTCCTGGTGGGTTTGTGGCACTGAGGATGGAAGCCAGGACTGTTCCATAAGCAGTACTCAGTACTCACAGCGAGTACCGTCCAGCCGGCCTCCCAGCCCTGGGCCTCAAGTCTGCTAGCGTCAGCATGACGGAAGGGTGAGCGCTGACGGTTGGCACGCCTAGAGCGAGGCTGCTCAACACAGCAGCTGCCCAGACCTAAGCCCAAGGGGCCCCATTTCTTACTGCTAGTCCAGCTGTCCTCATCTATGGCTGCACGAGCCACCTGGGGAGCATCTTCACTGTTGAGAGAGGATCTTATAGCTTATGTAGGATTTTATGGCCTCATCATTCGCCCACCTCTTCCCCGTGAGTGCTTGGACTATAGGGTACTCAGTCACGCCTGGCATCAACTGAGGAGCTTTACAAAGTATTAACTTAAAGGCTGAACTAATTCCTTTTGCTGGGATCACAGTCATAGGGAATTTTTCTTCTTTTGTATCATGGAAAGATTTAAGCATGCAGAAAACTTGAAATATCTTTCTGTGAATATGACCCTGTCCACCACTCTAAGGCCTACCATTATTATTATTGTTATTATTATTACTTATCACATATCCTTCTCTCCTATTGGTCTTCCAATCTACGTTTTCCAATTGGATATATTTCGAAAGGAATGGTAAATACACATCTCCCATTGCTGGGATTTTTTAAAAAAAATCCCATCATTCTAATGTGTAAGTAAGACTTAGAACTCACAAATTAGTGGTTAGAGTTTCCACTGGTGTCGGTCTAAGGGAGGCTCAGCATCATCAAAGGCAGGCTTCCTACCATGTGGCACCATGGTGACAATGTTGACCGGTGGCTTAGTGCCCTGGCCTTCACGCACATCTTGTCACACTCTCAGGACAACAGACTCAAAAACTGTGGCCACAAGGCCAGTTTCAGTCATTGTCAAAGACTGTGCTGCAGACATTCCCTAAGCCCACAGTGCCCAGCCCTCTCTGTTCTCACAGAATGGCCATGCACAAATGGCTGGACTAAGGCTTCAGAAAGTCACAGAATGGGTTGTGGCTCCATCATTATACTATTGGTCTGTGGACAGAAGTCATTTAGGTGCTAATGAAAAATAAACATAGGGAGGTTCAGAAGCTACAGAGTTAGTAAATGACAGAGCTACATTTTCTAAAGTTTGACAAAATTTAATCCAACAGTTACTATTTTAAACATCAGACAAAACTCTAAAGGTAGGTAACTCTCATACCTGGAGTTTCCCCTTTTCATAGGCCAGTTTACTTTTACTCTCAGTAATTTTTTCCAAGGCCTTTTCCACTTTCTGTTGAGCAAACTGATAAAGCAAACACATATATAGTTATCTTTTACCCACAAGGTGATTACCATTCCCCTTTAAAACAGGTATTAACCCCCTTGCCCTTCCTACAGAAACAGCATCACATTTACATGCAGCTTACTCCGCCCCTAAGGCTGTCCCTGGATAACACATCATTTTGCCGACAGGCACCATGCACAGAGCTTGCTTTTGAGGTTAGGGACAAAGCCTTAGAGTCCAAGTGTGCTGTCGTCTGTGCGGCAGCCTCTGCCAGTTGGCCCTGTGTAGATGGGTCCCAGTCCAGATCTGGCGAGCTAGAATAGTGACTGTGAGTTACTTGGAGAGGACCAAGCAGTTTTTCGCCTTTAGGTACCACAGCTTGAAAAGGCCTCTCAGACGCTGAACATAAATACCTGTTGCTGAAGACACCACATAGTTTGGACACACAACTGGAAAGAGTTGAGCTGGATCTACATGGGAAGGCTTTCTGCAGTTTAGCTTTATGAGAGTATCAAAAAGTACTATGTAAGCTGCCAAGAGAGTAATCAATAAACAGTCATATCCATATGTGAAGTCTATGAACTATAATAATGAAAATCATGGCAAGATAGCCCTGAAGGTATAAGAGTGGTGCCCACATCTTGGTGGTGACCAACAACAGCCTAGTAATGGGGAAAAAATCATGCCTGGTACTAGAAACCTAGACAGCCAACAGACCTAGAGAGGTCATGGATTCTAGAAGCATTACTACCAGTTTACTAGGCCAGCATAATTCCTAATCAAATTCTAAAACTTATCATTATAGCAACAAATAAGCCTAGTTCTCCCTCCTCATTAAGGAAGCTTCTCCTTACAGCAAACAGAGACTGTTACAGAAAGCGACAATTGGCTGAAAGTAGAGGCCAATGGACGTGGGAGATTCCAGACACAATGGATACATCTATAACACAACTCCTTTACCTTAAGCCTCAGAGAACATCACAGAAGAGGGCACAGTGGTTGTAAGAGCCAGAGAACATGACAGTCTGTTTGAAGATTATGTTTCCTAGAAATGACATGGAAGTTGTACCCATAATACCTCAGCAATGCCTAAATAAGACCTCAACAATGACAGTATCAATAGAGATGCTAACTCAGAAGGGGGAAATCTCATGGGACCCCATCCCTAAACAAAGAACTGCAGACAACTAATGACTACCGAGAAGGGGACAATTACCAGGAATATGTCCCCTAAGTGGGCATCAACTGACGCGGGTCAGTCCTGAAACCAAATCCAGACACAGTAAAAAGATGCAGAGGGTTATGTTTGCATATGTGTGTGTATACACACACACACACACAAAAAAAAAAGAAAGAAAAGAAAAAGAAGTCATCCATTTGAGAGGGTGTGAGTGTGGAATGGGGGGGTTTGAGGAAGGAATGATGTAATTATATTTTAATTTTTAAAAAGTTAATAAAAATGTTAGGTGCTTATTTAAACTTCTGCTTACAGGTTATTAGGTAGTCCATGTGCTCTAAGTAATAGAAGAACATAGATTAACATTACTCAAAATAAATCAACACTTGATTTGCGGGGACCACAAATGAGATCAGTGTTTGCTGAGATAACCTTGGTATTATCATAAAGACTAATTAAGGACAGAGATCAAAACAAAAACTGGAGAATTACTTAACAAAGAGCATACAAAGAAAAATGATAGTATCTGTTAGAATACATATTTTTTTATTCACAAAATTTTTAGTTTTTAATCTGTTAGAATATATAGTTTTGGAATACAGAAACAATAGTACTTAGAGAATCAGGAAGGAATCATAAAAATATTACCTTAAGAAAGATAAGTTAGCAAGGATGAACAGTACCATAGCTCAGATTTGAAATGCGCCCCACAAAGGCTGTATTTAGGCCATGGTTAGCCCTAGGCACCACTGGGAGGCAACAGAACCTTGAAGAGGTGAGGCCAAGTGGGAGGATGTTAGTCCATTGATGTGCGCTCTTTGAACAAGGTCTTGGGGCCTCTCTGTCTCTATTCAGAGGAGAGCAGTTCCTCTGCCACACATGCCCCACAAAAATGTTCTGCCTTACAAGGTTCAAAAACAACAATCCAACTAACCATGGATGGAAATTATGAACTAAATCACTCTTTCTTTATGTTGACAATGATGGAAAGCTGAGATAAATACCCAGAAATTGTTTTCTAAGGTATTTTCTTGCAGTTTTAGAAACTAAACCTAGATCTTTGTACATGCTAAAAAGTTAATAAAAGATGTTAGAAGAATAAATAAATCCAGCTAGATATCAGACTCTTATAAAGTTACTTTGTAAGTATACATTTACTTAAAACATGATACAGATAGAAAATAAAACACCAGATTGAATTAACTTTGACACAAAGTTATACACAGGCTGCAGAGCATCCTTGAAGCTTTCCCTGAAGCAGGTAGAAACAATGCAGAGACCACAGACACACAGGATGCAGGTAGAAACAATGCAGAGACCACAGACACACAGGATGCAGG
Source organism: Ondatra zibethicus (assembly GCA_004026605.1). Classification (NCBI taxonomy): domain Eukaryota; kingdom Metazoa; phylum Chordata; class Mammalia; order Rodentia; family Cricetidae; genus Ondatra; species Ondatra zibethicus. The sequence goes on along the minus strand of PVIU01007784.1, from coordinate 45,540 downwards.
TAGAAACAATGCAGAGACCCTCAGACACACAGGATGCAGGTAGAAACAATGCAGAGACCACAGACACACAGGATGCAGGTAGAAACAATGCAGAGACCACAGACACACAGGAAGCAGGTAGAAACAAATGCAGAGACCGCAGACACACAGGAAGCAGGTAGAAACAAATGTAGAGACCCACAGACACACAGGATGCAGACAGTAAGAGAGCTGGGAACACTCAGCACTGAGTGGGACCCCTTCATCAAATCCCTCCCCAGAGATCAGGGGATCCTGTAGAAGAGGAGGTGGAGACAGTGGAGGAGCCAGAGGGATGGAGGACATCAAGAAATCAAGGCCCTATAAATCAACCCGATCAAAGCCCATATGGGTTCACAGAGACAGCAGTAGCATGCACACGGCCCATGCCAGGTCCTCTGCGTATATCATTAATTCCACTTTAATGTTTTTATGGAATTCCTAAGTGTAAAACAAGTAGGTCTCTGATTCTTGTGCCTTCTCTTAGGAACTTTTTCCTTCTGCTGGTTTGTCTTGTCTAACTTTGATGTGATAATTTTTGTTTTATCTTACTATATTTTATTTTGTTGTATTTTAATATTATCTCTTGGAAGTTTGACTTTTTTCTCTAATGAAAGACAGAAAGGGAGTTGATCCAGCTGGGAGGGCAGGTGGGGAGGAACTGGAAGGAGAGGGAGGGGAAACCATGATCAGGATATATTTTGTGAAGAAAGAATCGATTTCAATTAAAGGTTAAAAAATAAAGAAGGTGTATTTAAGGTAATTATTTAATTTTACCTCATCAAAGTCCTAGTGCATAGGTTATTTTATTTATATTAGGTGTCTCTATTTAGAAATGTATGGTAAAAACTCAAATGGAAATGGGAAGAAAAGTCATTCAACCTGGGGTCAGGAGCGGTGGCCTTCCTACCTGCGGCCCTTCTTACTATGCCACAGCAGCTGGCTCAATCCTGCACTGCTGAAAACTGAGGCGGCAGAAACCTCTGTGGTGGCTTAGTTTTCTGTCAACTTGACACGAGATAAGGTCATCTATGAAGAGAAAACCTCACTTGAGAAAAGGCTTCTGTGTGCTGGGCTGCAGACAAGACGATAGCACATTTTCTTGACTAACAATTGATGCGGGAGGGCTCAGCCCTTGGGGGGCAGCGCCACTCCCGAGCATGGGGTCCTCAGTTAGATAAGAGACCAAACTGAGCCAGCCAGCAGTGTTCCTCCTTGGTCTCTGCTTCAGTCCTCACCTGGGGGTTTCTGCTTTGAGTTCCCAACCTGATGGAAGTGTAAGCTATTAACACCAATTAACCCTCTCCCTTCCAGTTGCTTTTGGACATAGTGTTTATAACTGTTTATTATATGTTTATATCTATTATTATTATATCTGCTATATGCTTTATTGTTATCACAGCAATAGAAAAAGAACACTAGGAAACAAGGGGAAATAACAGTAATGTTTATTCATGCACACTGCATGCCGAGCTTTGTGGTAGGCGCTTGACAATCCTACAACCCGGGGAGCCTGGCACGATCAGCAGAATTTCTCTTATGCATTAAGCAGTGGATAAAACCTGTTCTCACGAGGTGAGAAAGTGATGGAAATGCATGAATAGGCCAATTTCTAGTCAGCATAATAATAGGCTGTTATAGGCAGAGCGCCATGTGAAGCCCACAGAAAAAGAAGACCCTCTCAAAGCTGCAGGCCAGGTTAGGTCACACAGCAAACAGAACCAGGGTTTAAAACCAAGTTTGTCTAGTTTCAAGACTGAGATGTTATAGATACAATATACTCTAAATGTTATTTCTTTTGACTGGTGAGAGATTATACTACACGTTACCTATTAATAGGGATTTTAAGCACCAAAGAACAAAAATGCATTGCTAGCATTGACTAGCAGTAGTTTTAATGATAGTGCAAAATTGATCAAACAAATTCTGAGATCTCAGCTTCATAGCTCAGGCTCATATGTCCCACTGAAAACCCTCCCTGATGGTTTGATGGAAAAGCTTCTAGGTAGAGACAGAACTCAACCCATGATGGATATGAAAGCTATCACCATGACACCTTAAACAACAAGAGTATGAAGAACAGGAAAGAATCAATACTGACCAAAAAATAAGATCTATCAAAACTCTAGTAGGAAGAGGCCTCAGACCTGGCTGCGGCAGTGGGTTCAGGAACTCAGGGAGGCAGATGTGGTCTTCCAGACAACTAGGCAAACCAAGCAGAGGTCTGGACAATATGCACAGGACATGACTGAACATTTAATCTTGGAGCAAGATAAGGCTGGTCTAAGATTGTACCAGGCGTCACAGCTAATGGGTGTCCGTAGGAGGCCATGGAAATATACAGAATATGATAATTGATAATTCAGATGTCAACCTACCAGAGGAGTGATTCTCTGATGGAGGTTGATCCTCTCCAGGCAAGGCCTGTAGGACCATCGACTCTGGAAACTGTTGCTCACATTTGCTAAGGTGGCTTGGTGCCTCCCCAATACCTGCTCTGTAGTGTGTTATCTCCTGTGATGTGTATATGTAATCTCATGATTGCATCTCAATCTTATGGGCACATATATCTGTGGATGGTCAGGAGGATGACTTTTCATTAAACTGCATGATTTTGAATAACTACATCTTCATTACTAGATATATTTCTCCCACAAGGACTGTAGACACTTGAAAGCCTGCTTTGGTCTTTTGCTCAGACTAACTGCACACAGTCGGCTCACTTTCTCCTTAGAGCAAGTTCAAACTGGACTAAAGGTTTTCTGTAAATGGATCCTAAGTTTACAACCTTACAGCTGTGCACAACGCCAGAGACACAGGTGTCCAACCAGGCTATTACACAAAGCACCCTAAGGAAAGTGTGCCCATTCTTCTCTTGCCACATGTAGCTGATGAAAGACCTGTGGACACTGTCACTAGGCTCTGATTACAGTCTCACTTCTGAAACCTTGAAACCTTTGTGCCGCCATGGTGAATGGCTCAGCTATCCATTGCTTACCCTAGGAATTGCTTTTGACCACTGAGAGGTAACTCTTGTAATTTTTTTCATTGCTTCAAGGCTCCTGTAAAAAAGGAGTTTCTAGAGGAGAGGAAGCTATAAAGAATTAAAATTAGAACAAGGAAATTAGAAAAGAGGCAGAAGAATAAAGAGACGTGTATGGAACAACATGAATGTATGAGAGTTCATTTGCCCTCAGATACTCTAAAAAAAGTTTCTTATGCTTCCTGGAGTGTCCAATCTGAACTCTGAAGAGGACCTTGGGGCAGGACCCCAGTGGCCCTTGATGGGTCACATTACCCCAACAGGCACCGACAGACTTCCCATTGCCCACAAGAGCCCAGGACCTAAGAATTTAAAATATGCTGAAACTATCTGCTATGTGCTTCACATGCATTAACCTAACCTCAGCACCTTTTATATCAATGGTGCTATTATCCCCATTCTGACAGGTTATGAGGCTGAGGGTCTGGGGTTAAGGCTCATCTCACGCATAAGCAAAACTGAAAGCAAGGCAGCCCGACTCACAAATCATGAAAACATGAAAAGATTTAGATTTAGTCCATGTCATTCTTCAGAGTGGGAGTAATAAGAAGTTTAATCTTAGACTGAAAAGGACATTATGGTATTCTGTAAAAATCTAAGAACTGTTTTGTATGCTCTCAAACAGTATTAATCATACTCCAGACAGTCAAATACATAGGAAAAGTATTAGCTTCTCAGCAGAATTTCTGTTAAGTCCTCTTCACTTGGAGATGCTGTAAGAACTAACAGCGTGTATTTGTAACACACTGACCTGATCAAACAGCTTTTAGAAATCACACTTATTACTGACTGCTTAATGGAGGGAAAGAACAGGTGAAAAAAATACAAGATTCTTCCTTATACTTTATGTAAAAGGATGTATTTTAATACATCAGGTACATTTGTGCTTGTTGGCATTTCAGATCACTTGTGACAATCATTTACAGCTGTCTTAATTTCCTCCTATAGACTGACCTTTTTATACCCACCCCATGGTAGTCAGAAGTGACTCTCTGATGTTCCAGGGAAGCGATTTTATCTGTCAGATGCTTATTTTCTTCCACTAGAGTCTGTAGGTTTTGGTTCAATACGTTTATGTCTGCCTTTGAAAACAAAAGGAGAAAAATTATTTTAAATGAAAATTTTACTTTAGAATAACAGTTGAGCTGGAAATTGGGAGGCAGCCTCTGCTTGTGTTTCCCTTCTCAAAGAGTTGGACTTTGATGAGTCTGATAGCTCTAGCATGTTTAAAACAAGTTATTTTCTTTCAACTTTTTTCAACTGTTTTTATTGAAAAAAATTCTTATACATTATATTCTGATCTTGCTTTTCCCCTCCTCCAACGTCTCCCAGATCTTTCCCACCCACCCAACTCCATTCCCTTTCTTTCTTTAAAGAACAAAAACCAAGAAAAACACACACAAATGCCCCACAAAAACACAAGTGAAAATAAGCAAGCAGAAGATCAATAGACAATAAATGCCCAAACAACGCACAAGAGACAAAAAAATCTACAAAGTACCATTGAGTGTTGTGTGCCATCTGCTCCTGGGCGTGGGCCCCCATCCTGAAGTGTGAAGAATGCACCCAGTGAGACTGCTTTGGGGAAAACGGATTTTTCCTTTGCCAGAAGATATCAATTGCACATAGCTTCTTGGCTAAGGGGTGAGCCCATGTCCACTTGCTCCCTAAGTGCTGGGACCCCATCCAGCTTGCACCTGTGCAGGTCGGGGCATGCTACCAGCCTCTGTGAGAGCTTTAACCTCTGGCTCTTACAGTCTCCTGCTAATCCTCTAGCTGTTACTGGAAGAACTGAGTAATTCAGGTGAACTAGAAGTTATGCCAGTTCTAGTACCTGGTATGTGTTTACCAGTTTCAGCTTGTGTACAGAGATGCAAAAACCTTACACAAAATATTGTCAAAATGAACCTAGGAATATAAAAATGGAAATAAGAGGTAAGTGAAGTTCATTCTGGTAGTATATACTATTAACTACCAGTTTAATTTACCAAATCAATAGATTATATTGGATAAACCATATGACCATGTCAATAAAAATATTCATTTTAAAAACTCAATATTTATCTATGACTTAAAAAAGCTCACATAAAAGTTTTAGACACATACAAGGTCTGCTGAGGGAGCAGACCTGAACCAGAGACCTCTAAGACTGGGTGTGAATCAGCGACCTCTGAGGTAGCAGTCCTGAGCCAGCGACCTCTGCCAGTGCAGACCCAAGGCAGCGACCTCAACAGAAACAGCCCTAAGCAAGCAACCCCCGTGGGAGCAGGCCCGAACTACCCCGGTATTGCGGAGCGATCCGGGGGAGTGCTGAGCCACCTCCAGGAACACGGAGTAACCAACCATGCCCCTGACTGCACCACAAGGATCAACCATCTGAGCCTTGGCTCCACAGGTACCTGAAAGAGTGATCACCAGAGACAGACAGCTCCAACGACATCAATCAGAGAAAAAGATGGGTAGACAAGGTAAGAACACATACAACACCACAAAGAGCAACACGACGCCAGTAAAAACCAGTGACCCTACAAGCAGCAAGACCTGAACAACCACATACAGATGAAGCAGAAGAAAATGACCTAAAAAAATAACTTTAGGAGAATGTTTGAGGCCCTCAAAGAGGAAATGAAAAACTCCCTCAAAGAAAAAAAGGAAAAGACAAATAAAAAACTGGAAGAAATCAACAAATCCCTTTAAGAAAACCAAGAAAAAGCAATCAAACATATGAAAGAAACTATTCAAGACTTGACAACTGAAATAGAGACAATAAAGAGAACACAAACTGAGAGAATTATAGAAACGGAAATCATAAGAAAATGATCAGGAACCACAAATGCAAGCATAAACAGCAGAATACAAGAGATGAAAAAGAATCTCAAGTGCTGAAGATACAACAGAGGAAATAGACTCATTGGTCAAAGAAAACATTAAGTCTAACAAAAGCTTAACACAAAATATCCAGGAAATATGGGATACCATGAAAAGACCAAACCTAAAAATAATAGGTATAGAAGAAGGAGAAGAAGTCCAACTCAAAAGCACAGAAAATTTATTTAACAAAATCACAGACGAAAACTTTGCCAACCTAAAGAAAGACATGCCTATGAAGATACACGAAGCTTAGAGAACACCAAATAGACTGGATCAAAAAAAAGTCCCCTTGCAACATAATAATCAAAACACTAAACATACAGAATAAAGAAAGAATATTAAGAACTGCAAAGGAAAAAGGCAAGTAACATATAAAGGCAGACCTACCAGAATTACACCTGACTTCTCAGTGGAAACAATGAAAGCCAGAAGGTCATGGTCAAGCATTATGCAGACATTGAGAGACCACGGATGCCACCCAGACTACTGTACCCAGTAAAACTTTCAATCACCATAGAAGGACAAAACAAGATATTCTATGGCAGAACCAGATTCAACCAATACCTAGCCACAAAGCCACTAGACAAAGTACTAGAAGGAAAACTCCAACCCAAGGAAGTTGGGTATATCAACAAAAACACAAAAAATAGATGATCTCACAGAAGCAAATACCAAAGAAGGGGAAAACACCCATAGTAACATCACCAACAACGATAACTAAAATAACAGAAGCTGGCAATCACTAGTCATTAATATCCCTTAATATAAATGGACTCAACTCACCTAACACAGGCTAACAGATTGGATAAAAAAACCAGAATCTATCCTGTTGCTGCATACAAGAAACACACCTCAATCTCAAAGACAAACATTGTCTCAGATAATGGGTTGGAAAAAAAATTCCAATCCAATGGACCTAAGAAACAAGCGGGTGTAGCTATCCTAATATCTAACAAAATAGACTTCAAACTAAAATCAATCAAAACAGACAAAGAAGGACATTTCATATTAGTCACAGGAAAAATCCATAAAGAGGACATCTCAACACTGGCCATCTATGCCCTGAATACAAGGGCACTCTCATATGTAAAAGAAACACTACCAAAGCTTAAATCACACATTAAGCCCCACACACAAATAGGGAGAGACTTCAACATGCCACTCTGACCAGTGGACAGGTCTGTCAGACAGAAAATTAACATAGAAATAAGGGAACTAACAGATGTTATGACTCAAATGGACTTAACAAATATCTATAGAACATTCCATTCAACATAGAAGAATATACCTTCTTCTCAGCACCTCATGGACGCTTCTCAAAAACTGACCACATACTAGGTAACAAAGCAAATCTCAAGAGATACACAAAAAATTGAAATAACCCATGTATCATATTGGATCACTAAGGCTTAAAATTAGAATTCAATAGAAATACTAATTCCAGAAAGCCCACAAACACATGGAAATTAAACAATGCTCACCTGAATAATCAATAGGCCAAGGGAGAAATTAAAGACTTCCTAAAATTCAATGAAAATGACCAAACAACATACCCAAATTTATGGGACACAATGAAAGCAGTGGTAAGAGGAAAGTTCATAGCACTAAATGCCTACATATGGAAAAATCCCACATTAGTGAGTTAACAGAATACCTGAAAACTCTAGAACAAAAGGAAGCAAACTCACCCAGGAGAATTAGATGGCAGGAAATAATCAAATTGAGAGTTGAAATCAACAAAGTAGAAACAAAGAAAACAATACAAAGAATCAATGAGACAAAGAGTTGGTTCTTCAAGAAAATCAATAAAATAGACAAACCTTTATTCGAACTAACCAAAAGGCAAAGAGAGACTATCCAAATTAACAAAATCAGAAATGAAAATGGGGACATAACAACAGACACGGAGGAAATACAGAGGATCATCAGGTCATATTTTGAAAACCTGTACTCCACAAAATTGGAAAACTTAAAGGAAATGGACAACTTTCTGGATAAATATCACTTACCAAAATTAAATGAAGACCAAAAAAGCAAATTAAATAGATCTATAACTGCTAAAGAAATAGAAACAATCATCAAAAGTCTCCCAACCAAAAAGGTTTGTTTCAGCTCACAATTCTACAAGATTTTCAAAGAAGAACTAATACCAATACTCCTCAAATTATTCCACACAATAGAAACGGAAGGAACATTGCCAAACTCTTTTTATGAGGCTACAATTACCCTGATACCCAAACCACAGAAAGACACAACTAAGAAAGAGAATTACAGACCAATCTCACTCATGAACATTGATGCAAAAATACTCAATAAAATACTAGCAAATCAAATCCAAGAACACATCAGAACCATCATCTACCATGATCAAGTCGGCTTCATCCCAGAAATACAGGGATGGTTCAACATATGAAAATCTGTCAATGTAATCCACCATATAAACAAACTGAAAAATCAAAACCACATGATCATCTCATTAGATGCTGAAAAAGCCTTCAACAAAATACAACATCATTTCATGAAAAATGTCTTGGAGAGAGCAGGGATACAAGGAACATACCTAAACATAATTAAGGCAATATACAGAAAGCCAACAGCCAACATCAAACTAAATGGAGAGAAACTCACAGTGATCCTCCTAAAATCAGAAACAAGACAAGGTTGTCCACTCTCTCCATACCTATTCAATATAGTTCTTGAGGTCCTAGCTAGAGCAATTAAGACAGCAAAGGGAGATCAAGGGGATACAAACTGGAAAAGAAGAAGTCACACTCTCACTGTTTGCTGATGATATGATAGTTTACATAAGTGATCCCAAAAATTCTACCAAGGAACTTCTACAACTCATAAACACTTTCAGTAATGTAGCAGGATAAAAGACTAATCCCGCCCCCCCCCAAAAAAAACAGCAGCCCTCCTTTACACAGATGATAAAAGGGCTGAGAAATAAATCAGAGAAACATCACCTTTCACAATAGCCACAAATAGCATAATATCTCAGAGTAACTAACTAAACAAGTGGAAGACCTGTATGACAAGAACTTTAAAATCTTTGAAAAAGCTGAAGAAGACACCAGAAAAAGTGGAAAGATCTCCCATGCTCTTAGGTAGATAGAATTAACATAGTAAACATGGCAATCTTACCAAAAGCAATCTACAGATTCAATGCAATGCCCATCAAGACTCCAGCAAATTTCTTTACAGACCTCGAAGGAACAGTACTCAACTATATATGAAAAAGCAAAAACCCAAAAGAGCCAAAGCAGTCCTGTACTGTAAAGGAACTTTTGGAGGCATCACGATCTCTGACTTCAAACTCTACTACAAAGTTACAGTACTGAAAACAGCCTGGTATTGGCATAAAAACAGACAGGAAGACCAATGGAACCAAATCAAAGACCCATATAGTAATCCACACACTTAGGAACACCTAATTTTTGACAAAGAAGCAAAAAATATAAAATGGAAAAAAGAAAGCATATTTAACAAATGGTGCTGACATAACTGCATATCAGAATGTAGAAGAATGAAAATAGATCCATATCTATCGCCATGCACAAAACGCAAGTCCAAGTGGATCAAAGACCTCAACATAAAGCCAACCACATTGAACCTCATAGAAGAGAAAGTGGAAAGTATACTTGAACTCACTGACACAGGAGATCACTTCCTAAATATAACCCCAGCAGCACCGACACTGAGAGCAACAGCTAATAAATGGGACCTCCTGAAACTGAGAAGCTGCTTTAAAGCAAAGGACATGATCATCAAGAGAAAATAACAGTCTACAGAATGGGAAAAGATCCTCACTAACCCCACATCAGACAGAGGTCTGATCTCTAAAATATACAAAGAACTCAAGAAATTAGACATCAAAAGAACAAATAATCCAAAAATGGGGTAAACAGAGAACTCTTAAGAGATGAATCTAAAATGGCTGAAAGACACTTAAGGAAATGCTCAATATCCTTACCCATCAGAGAAATGAAAATTAAAACAACTCTGAGATTTTATCTTACACCTATCAGATGGCCAAGATCAAAAACACTGATGACAACTTATGCTGGAAAGGTTGTGGGGTAAAGGGAACACTCCTCGATTGCTTGTGGGAATACAAACTGGTACAGCTCCTTTAGATATCAGTATGGCAATTTCTCAGAAAATTAGGGAACAACCTTCCTCAAGTCCCAGGAATACCACTTTTGGGTATGTACTCAAAGGATGCTCAATCGTGCCACAAGGAAATGCGCTCAACTATGTTCATAGCAGCATTGTTTGTCATAGCCAGAACCTGAAAACAACCTAAAAGCCCCTCGACTGAAGAATGGACAAGAAAAATGTGGTACATTTACACAATGGAGTACTACACAGCAGAAACAAATAACATCTTGAATTTTGTGGGCAAATGGATGGATCTAGAAAACATCACATTGATTGAGGTAACCTAGACCCATAATGACAAATAACATATGTACTCACTTGTAAGGGGCTTTTAGACATAAAGCAAAAGAAACAGCCAACAATTCACAACCCCAGAGAACTTAGACAACCCTAAGAGAGACATACATGGATCTAATCTACCTGGGAAGTAGAAAAAGACAAGATCTTCTGACTAAATTGGGGACCATGGGAGAGGGTTGAAGGGGAAGGTAGAGACAGGGAGGGGGCAGAGAAAAATGTATAGCTCAATAAAAGTCAATAAAAAATTAAAAAAGTTATAGAAACAACCACCTCTACCTGATATAATTGTACCTACAACCACTTCTATCTGGTACAATTGTACCCACGAAATTCCCTCAGGTGGCTGATTTCCCAGTCTGAAGCAGGAGTTTGTATGCCTCTATTGAACCCTTGAAATTATTGTGCCATACGAGCTGTTGCTGTAGTTCACTGGCGTCTCAGCTAGGAGAGAACTGGGATCATGATGGCTTCTGTGACCTAAGGAATTGTCCTCTCCTGGGAAGACCCGCCCCCACTGGTTCTCCAACACCCAGGGGTCAGTCTTGAAATTATATACATACCAGTAACAGCATATGAATTGACCAGGTTGTATTCATAGATTTATGTAAGACAATACTTACACATACATGTAACAACAATTAAAAAGGTCATGCATTTGAGAGAGAGCAAGAAGGGCTTTATGGGAGAGGTTGAAGGTAAGAAAGGGAGGGGAGAAGTGTCATTATATTTTAACTTCAAAAATAAAAAATATTAATGAAAATATCCTAAAGCTAATAGGAAGCCTATTTAATTATAAGAGTTTAATTATAAGCCCAGAGTTTCAAAGTGGCCAAAAGAAAATACATAACCAAGGAAACATATCAGGAAGTCTACAATGATATCTACATAGCTATGATCAAATGCATTTTCAATAAAAGTACCAACACAGTTCAAAGGAAAAAGTGGAGTTTATCAAAAAGATGTGAGCAGAGGTGACATCAGTGGCGTGGGAGAAGCAAGGCCCTTCAAAGCTTCTTTCTCACAGAGGCAAAACTGTTCCAACGAACTTCAAGCTAACAGAGGCGACCCATGCAATGCCTATTAAAGAAAACAGCTGAAACTAGAACAGTGAGGTTCATGTTGTTTCTGTTTGCCCTGTTGCTACCTTCCTGAAATCTCGGGGGACTTAAGGAATACTTTGAGATGAATGAAAATGAAGAAACATCACAACTGAACTTATGCACGCAGTGGAGCCAGTTTAGAGAGGGAAATTCATTCCTGTAAACATCTAGACTGTTAAAAAGGAACGTCTCTTGGTTGTGGGTCCAGTCTTCAGTGGCCGAGCCATCACTCCAGTCCAAAAGGAATGTTTCTTAAGTGAATAACCCTAGCTTATCTTAAACTAGAAATAAAAAAAAAAAACAAGTTAAACACAAAGCAAACAGAAGGCCAGAACAAATATTGGTGCACAAATGAAATAAAGTACAGGAAAACCCCAGAAGTCAAAAGCAGGTGGCTGGACTAACCAAGGACAGAAAAGATACAAACTACCAGACAGTCATGAAATAGAGACCATTGCTTCTGTTCTTATAGAGATAAAGGCACACGACTATCCAGACAATTGTCTGCCAGCAAGTTCAACACCCTAGGCTGAATGGGCACAATCCTAGAAAGAACCAGTCTGTTGAAACTGATTCAAAAGAAAAAATTAAAAGCCCCAAGAAGGAAATGAGAAGTGAGTCAGAAATTGAGAAAAGACTGTCAACAGGAGGTGGAAGCAGCGTATGACAAGAGAGCCCCACTAGTCGGTACGACAGGGCACTCAGGGAAGAACTGATAGGAGCCCCTCAGAAACCTTAGCCAAAATATGAAGACAAGAAACAGTTACAAATTATTTTAAGAGGCTAATATTATCTTCACATCAAAATCAAAGTTAACACAAGAAAAATAAAAATCATAGAAAAAGCCAGGCGGTGGTGGCGCACACCTTTAATCCCAGCACTCAGGAAGCAGAGGCAGACAGATCTCTGTGAGTTCAAGACCAGCCTGGTCTACAAGAGCTAGCTCCAGGACAGGCTCCAAAGCTTCAGAGAAACCCTGTCTTGAAAAACCAAAAAAAAAAAAAAAAATCATAGAACAATATCCCTTGTGAATATAGATTTCAAAATCTCAGCAAACAAGCCCAACAACATCCAAAAGCTGTGTATAACATGACCAGGTGAAATTTACCTAAGGAATGTAAGCCAACTTTTGAAAAAAAAAAGGCACTTGAATCAATGAATACTATAATAGCAAAATAAAGTACACAGTCCCTAAGATCATAACACTTGATAAAATTCAGAATATTTCAGAATAACAAAAATTTCTCACAATTTAGGTGCAGAAGAGAATCTCCTCACCTTCACAAGGGAAATTTACCAGAATCCTCCAGTTCACAAAACAACGTGAGCACAACTAATGGAACAGGGACGCCTATCCTCACCATTTCTAGTCAACACAACAGCACAGGTTCTAGTCAGCTCATACAAGACAGATAAAGAAAAGACAGAAAGAAACCACACATCACATATATGCACATTATATTAAAATTGCAATGCTCCCCAAATTAACATTTACAATTAGTGTACAGTCTATCAAAATTAGTGCCCTTTCTTACAAAACTGGGAAAGCTGATCCTAAAAGTTCACATGGGAACACACAGACTCAAAACAATCAAAACCATCTAAAAATTAGGCTCATTCGTCCAGATGTAGAAACGGAAGTATCACAAGAATAGGCAAGTAGATCAATGCAAGTCATAATGTTAACTGAAATAAGCCAGACACAAATCACTTGTTCTCACTCGTTCATAAGAGCCAGAGTCAGTTTCATAGAAGAACTTATTGGAACCATGATCATTAAAGGCTCAAGGGTAACGGGAAGCAGCGATGGGATGAAGGTAAATAAGAGTTACCAACACAGGTGTGTGGGGTAGGAGGCGTTAATCGTGGTTTCGACAGCACAGTGGGGTAACCATTGGTTAATACAATCTGTGATAGTCTGCAAACTGAAGAGGAAGAAATCTACAGTCTACAAAAAAACATTAATGTGAGGATGTGGACATACACTGCATGCATGTATCAAATGACCATAAAGATGTACAAATATAAAATGTATCAACTAAAGAAAAATGTAAGGATAACTCAAAGGTAAAGTGGTATGTACTCACAGGTACTTATGATATATATATATGTATATATATATACTTTTCATATACATATATATGAAAAGTAAGCAGTGTTAGCAATCACCCCTTTGCCTTTTCCAGACCCATTAGCTAATTCAGTGTCAGGGGACTTCTGGCTGAAATACGCAGTGAACTCTAGGGCCAGAAGCAGTGATGGTTTACAGAGGCAAACCCCATATGCTCAACAAAGTGCTAGAAGGCCCTAAGTGACATTGGCTTTGTGCCCCCATCTTGATAATCACTACAATCACCCTACTCATTAAATACACTGATATAGTAGGCGGCGATACAAAAGGATCAAAATAAAACAGAAACATCAAAAATAAAACCGAAATACCTTGCTTTTAGCTAATTCCTTTTCCAAACTGCATTTTTCTTTGGCTACTTCCTTTTCTGTTTTATTGACCTGCCCAGGTGAGAAGAAGAAGTGGATAAGCATTTAGAAGACACAGGTCCTACAATAGCAGATGACAACATCCTACAGGTCAGTTAATACCTATGCTGCAGAGGTAGCACGTCCTCTCAGAAAAGGGGTCAAGGGCATGTCTTGGAGGTGGAGAAGACTTCACCAGGGACAGGTCTGCATGCCAGATCCTGCAGCTTTCCACCTAACTTTTAACTCTCACCCTCCCGTTTCCTTCAGAGAAATGCAGGGTTTTTTGTTTTGTTTTGTTTTGTTTTTTTAAAGTTTGACCCCATAACCAACAGGAGGATTGTGAGCTATCAGTTAACACTATTGCTGTTGGAAGAGCACACTGTACTGTTTGCCAAAGGCTACTTTACATGCTGAAGAATGCACATGCTTTAGTGGGCAACTCAGAGCATTGGAGCTCAGCTTGAGTCTTGTCCTTGCTTGTGCAGTAGATACTGCTGTGAAACACCATTCTATACCCTGCCCACCTCCCTCTGTACCTCACCCAGGAGGGGAGTCTGCTCCCCACCTCCTGCTGGAACCTTTCATTTTTCTCTAGCAGAGACTTCTTCTCTTGCACTGATGCTTCCAATTCTCCCCGCAGTCTGGCAATAGTTGATTCCAGAAGTTCTTTCTGTACCGTTGTCTTCCTCTCAGCCTCCTTTGCTCTCTGGAGACACTGACCGTGCTCGAGGATCAAATGGTCTCTGGAAGAAGAGAACGAAGGCCATCAGGTCCTGCTGGTCCAGAGGATAAATCTCCTTAAGGGAACATGACCCCTGCCTGACAACAGTTACCACAGTGTTCTAGCAGACTAGCTCCTCGGGGCTGGTTCAGAGAGGTGAACTTAGATATTCCCACTAAGGACAAGAAGCAGAAATGAGGACCGAAAGGCGCACATGGCGCTGGCTGGCTTACAGGTGTGTCTGGAGCTGGGCTTTATCGTTCTGGACGGTTTGGAGTTCGCTGGTGATGCTGGCGTGGGCTGCATCTAAAAGCAGATTTTGCTCCTGAAATGTCTCTGTGATCATCTTCTGCTCCACCTGAGAGAGTAGTAAAAGCTGAGATGCCATTTGATGGGTAGCATTCAGAGTCGCAGTTCAAAGACACTGTGCCCACTCCAAGACTTGCTTCTTTTCACAAACAAAGCCTTTGATAAAATAGTCTGAGGACCCAGCCTTTCTCTTTGGCTACAGTTCTGTTATTTTACAGTCTACCAAACAAGGATGAGGACATATTTATGGCCCTGAAAATATGTTGCGAAACTATAAATGTCAATATAGTTTCAAAAATGAAATTTACATTATAATACTTCAGTATCTTAAAAATTTTTGAAACAATATCAACATATATAAATATCAGATAAAATGATCTTTTCATCTGTATCTTCTTCTTCCCTCCGAATAGTGTCACTTTGTTGGGAAGGCTGCTGCGGGCAGTCGGTGTGAACTCCTCTGAGGCTAGCTCTCGTGTTGCACTAGGAGTGTGGCACTAAGGGATTAGTAATTATTTGGCACCTTTCTCTGGTTACCATTTTCTAATCAGCAACACTTCTACCCACAATCCATAATAGTTTTGCAAGCTTTGTATGCATTAGTAATTACTTTTAATTATTTTACTCAACCTTTTATTGGAAAAATAAGGATAAAGATGTAGCAGCTATAATAATCAGGGACTGTAACATATGTAAAATCCTTAATATCATACTTGTATATGTAAAGAAAGTAAGCAAAACAACAACGTACACTCTCTCTCTCTCTCTCTGTCACACACACACACACACACACACACATACACACACAAGCTACTACTACTTAGCATCCAAGGATCAGAATTCAAAAATTTTCTGTTTTGATTAGGATGACCAAGTTTTGTGGTGAAAGGCAATCTTAACAAAGAAGCAGAATTTCAAATGGCTAGGGTCAAAGTCAAGAGTATTCTTAGAATACTATAAGCAAAATGGAACGTCACCGATGTTTGGGGGAAAATAAGCACTTGAGAGTCAGTTTTAAACGTACACCATCATTAGGGGTTATAGAGATGGCTAAGTGATGACGAGGACCCGGGTGTGTTTCCCAGACACCTACACGGTGGCTCACTACCATCCCCAACTCCAGTGTGAGGGGATCTAATGCTCTCTGCTGAAATCTTTGGCCACTGGGCATGCACATGGTGCACATACATACACACGTGCAAGCGAAACATGCACACACATAAAATAGTTAAGTCTTAAAACTTTTTTTAAAACTACACATCATTATTACGCAAATACTAGAACAGATAATGACTTTTCCTAAAATCATGGACTTTTGAGAATAAAGCATTAAACACCACAGAGTTGCAAGGCCCAGTCAGCCCTTTGCAAAAAGGAGGAAACTATTAATCAAAGAATAACAACTGGGCCATAACAGCAGCCTGCAACCCCAGAACTCTGTAGGCTGAGGCAGAAGGACTGTAAACTCGAGACCAGGCTGATGGGCTCATACTAAGATCCTGCTGGAACCATCAATCAAACAGAACAAGGGAAGGAAAGGTGTGCCGGCGTCAGCCTGTAATTCTCGGCATCCTGGAGGTAGAACCAGCGAGGATCACAAGTCAAGGTCTTCTGAGCTCAGACTGAACTTGAGGCCAGATAAATGAGACCGTCTTGAGTGTCGGAAGGATACCTGCAGAATAGCATGGTGTTCAGCAATAATCCTGGCATTTTCCAGTTTTACAACCTGAAGCATGCTGGTTAGCTCTGAACACTTCCTGGAAAGCTGGCCATTCAAAACCTAAGATAGCAAATACAGCCAGTCATAAGCCTTTCTAATACTCACTTCACTTATGTATTAGCTTTAATGATTTCACAGTAACCCGCTAAGCCTAATTTAGCTAACACATCATCAATTAATATTTCATTAGTTTGAGAACTACTTTCAAATACATCCCTATGCACTACTGACCATGGAAGACCCAGAGAGAGCCAAAACACCGGCTACTGCCTCTAGTCTTTGCTGCCCACCATAGCAAAGCGGTAAGGTCCTATTGCTAAAGACGCTGCTCCCTTTGGACGTAGGACATAGCAAAATCAACCGTGAACTGAACAGGAAACTCTCTCCCTGCTAGCTAGCTTTCATAGTGCCAGAAGGGGCTAAGCAGCCAGCCAGGCAAGAAAAGATCAACGGCTTTCCCAGCACCGAATCTCGCCGCTACAATACTGACCCGCTAGCAGGACATGCTCACTGATGCAACAGGGCCACAGCTGCGCAGAAGTGACCGACTCTTATTGGCTACGTCTGCGCTATGGGAGGGATTTCATGCCTGGAGCTATAAGCCTGGTTTAAAGTTCCTGACTGGGGAAATGATGGGCCCTAGGAGGAAACCGCTCATGTGATCAATTACATTCTAAATATTTAGGTTTAGACCCATAGGCTTGTGCTGCTCCCGACCTTGGTCCGGGAAGCTTGTGTTTGCAGCCAATAGCAGTTAATGAAGAGAATTAGAACTTAAAGTACCAAGTAGAAGTGCCTACCAGCGCTATGCTGTCAATCTCTATCCACCTCCTCCCTACACGCCCCCCCCCCCCACAGCTCACAGACTTCTGCAGAAGAGGCAAGGGACGAATGTAAGGGCCAGCAGCGGACGTGGAGGAAAAGGTGTGAAGTGCTGACCTCCGCACATGGCATGCTGTCGCCCAGCTCAGCAGAGGTGCTATAGCATCTGCACATGAGCTGTTCAAGATGGAGCCAATCGGGAGCTACTGAAAGTTGGTGGCTACTGAAGGAGAGCCGTCAGGTCTTGGGGGGTGTGGCTGCTGGTGGGCTGCCATTCACTGCTGGGCAGCACCAATCAGATTTATGGTGATATGAACAGAGAAAGAGAGGAGGGCAGATTAGGCGGGAGAGGGGGTGGGAGCACAGGGAGAACTGGTGGGAGGGGCCGACTGGTTGGGGCGGGGCCCAGAAGGAGGGCTATGGACTTTAGTCCCGGCCCTCCTGAGGCATTTGGCATTTCTCTCTGCTCACAATTCTGAATACGAGTCAAAGTGAGCATTCTAAAGAATGGACTCTCAGTGCCAGTGTCCAGCTGACAACACAGAAATATCATCCCCAGAATTTTGTCATCAACCCTGAGAACTACTTACCCAATAACACAAAATATCCATGTTCTCTCACCACCAATGATAGTATTTACAAAAGCAAAACACAGATTTTAATCTCACAAGATTAATCATTCAGAACAAAACAACCCCCCTGCATCCGACCAGGAGTTAACGATTCTCTTACATCAAAATTTACATTTTTTTCAGGATCTGGATTAGTCTTGGGACTTTAAGCACATAAATGACTTGCCCCACACAGTTCAGGAAACACATATTCTTGTGGCAGATATATACCTGAATTATTGTTTGTTAAGGTGAAACGGGCAGGGGTTCTATGTTGTTTGTGCTTTCTGAGACCGACCACGCGTTCTCAGTAGCTGCAGAGGACCTTGGACTTCTAGGCCTCCCGACTGTGGAGTGTGGGCTCACAGGTGAGCACTGTCATATCTGGCTGCGGATTGTGTGCTCTAGTAAAAAAGCTCACGGTGGAAAAGGACACAAAGCTGAAAAAAAATCGCTAATGTGTTCATAACCAAATTCCCTAAACCCGAATAAAACAAAGAACAAAAAGGAAAGACCTCCTCTGGCATCTTGCTGGCTGAGTTAGCAGACCTTTCTGGGTGCCAGCTTCCTTAGCTTCAAATGATGAGTCACGGTTGCTCGTCCTCAGTGCACCCGCGAGGGCTATAACGCTAGTGCAGGTGCTTAGAGCTGGGCCCAGAATGTGAAAGGCCTTCAGCAAGGGTTAACTTGAGGAGCCGGGCGGTGGTGGCGCGCACTTTAATCCCAGCACTCGGGAGGCAGAGGCAGGCGGATCTCTGTGAGTTCGAGGCCAGCCTGGTCTACAAGAGCTAGTTCCAGGACAGGCTCCAAAGCCACAGAGAAACCCTGTCTCGAAAAACCAAACAAAGAGTTAACTGGAGGATAGAAACAGTAGTGACTGTTTTATAAAGAGATATTCTTTTCACTCTACTTCATTTTACTGTAAAGCACAGCAGCACAGAGGCACTAATGCCATCGAATCAAATTGTGCAACAGGAAAGTTATGTCCGGTGATTAGCACTCCACCAGGCTCTGTGAAATAGAGCGCTGGTGTGTGCACTGTCTTCAATATTCATTCACGTATGGATACAAAGCATAACCTTACAGAAAATGATCAGACATACACAAATCCCAACCCCAAATCTAACAAGCATTTTTTTTATGTTCCTACTGTACTAATTGATACGGATCACACTGAAAACCTTTAGTCTACAGTCCTTGCTATAGAGCCCCTTAGACCTGCACTGGGGTGGGGAGGGAAACCCGATGGTTAATCTTGTCCAGATGTTTAGGATCCCCATGGAAACAGACCTCTATGCGTGTCTGTGGGAGATCTCCAGATGGAGTTAGCTGAGACCCATATTAAGGGTGGCTGACACCACTGCAGGGGCTGAGGTCCCAGAGTGGATGAAAGGGGAAGGCAAGCCAAGGACAAGCATTTCTCAGCGTCCTCTCCAATGCAGACGCAATGTGACCTTGAGTTTCTGGGGTCACCGACCTACCACCCTCACTGTGAGCCGCAACAAAACCGCCTCCCTAAATCGCTTCTGTCAGGGATTTTACCACGGGGGAGGGGGCAAATATAGTGACTAAATTAGAAAATGTAGTGTGACTTGTGATTGTCTCAGCCTTGTGTACCAGTTTCAAAGGGGTTTGATGGGGGAAACCCAAAATGTAGCTAATTTGATAATGGTTCATAGATGAAGTTGATCTTACAGAAATAGAAAGCTAGGGGAAAGAGCTGATATGAATTTATATAACCAAGATTTTTCTTGGTTCTTTAATAAAACAAATTAACCTCTTAGAGAGAGAGAGAGAAGCAAAGATTCACCTGTGCCTTTTCTGACGCATCTTGAAGGGACAGCATTTCAGATTTCAAGTATGTGTTTTCATCATGTTCCTTCTTCAAACACATTTGTGTGCTCTGTGGAAGAACAAAAGGGTTGTTCTCTTGTACACATGGGCAAGACACTGTGTGCACCGCTGTGTGCACAGAGACATGCCAGCAACCAAGGTGTCCTCCAGAATCTTGCTCAACTCAAAACTGCCTAAATTTCCATGGCTCAAGTATTTTCATTTTTGTGTATTTCAGAAACTGAAACTGTTGTTCTAGCCTGCATAACACAGATCAGAGGAATGTTTACTTTCCCAAGTGAAACCGATCATGAAATACGTACATAATTCCACAGAAAATGTATGAGAAGAAAAAATTACTCTATTAAAGAAAATATCCTTTTGTTTCTTAAAATTATTTCTTTTATTCTTTGAGATTATAATTACATCATTTCCCCTTCCCCTTTCCTCCCTCCAAATCTGCCCATATACCCTTCCTTGTTCATTTTCAAATTTATGGCCTCTTTTTAAATTAATTGTTGCATATCTATGTATATGTTGATATACATATAGCCTTTTGTTTTAAAATCTATGTGTTATGCTAACAAACGGTGGTACATACAGATAATGTAATATTATTTAACACTAAAATTAAGCCTTCAAGATATAAAAACATACAAAGGAAATTTAAATATTTATTAAGCTGAAGAAGCCAATCTAAAATGTTAGATTTATAATCCTAGTCATATGATGTCCTGAGGAGGGTAGGTCAATGGTTAATAAGGTTGGGAAGAAGAGGACTGAATATGTCTGCAATTCAGAGGACTTCAGGGAAGTGACTCACTCCATAGATGATGATATTTGATAATATGTCATTACACATTGATCTAAATCCAAGGAATGAACCCTAATATGTATTACTGACTTGATTAAAATAGACACTAACGCTGATTCATCTAGAGTAATCCTGTGTTCCAGTGGGGGACGCTGACAGCAAGGGAGGCTGTACACATGTTAACAAGTAGTGGGCTGGAGAGATGGCTCAGTGGTTAAGAGCACTGCCTGCCCTACCGAAGGTCCTGAGTTCAATTCCCAGCAACCACACGGTGGCTCACAACCATCTGTGATGAGATCTGGTGCCCTCTTCTGGCCTGCAGGCATACATGCAGACAGAATACTGAGAATACTGTATACATAATAAATAAATAGATTTAAAAAAAAAAGAAGTAGGGGGTACATAGGAAATCTATATACTTTATGTTCTGTGTGGTGGGGAGTGTAAAATTGCTCTAAAAGTTATGATTTATTTTTAAAGACTTCATTAAATAGAGTTTCGCATTAGGATTCTGACTAGAAAAAAATGACTAAACCCATTCCCTAACTACTCACTTATATTCTTATATCAAGCGGGTTCTCTCTGAGAATACTTACATCATATACACATTTTTATCACCAGTAAGACTTCGTGATTCCAGAGCAGCACATTCAAATACGTTTAAAAGCTACAAGATGTTTTCACCAATAAGGACCTCGGGGTGGAGAGGGGGAGCACCTGTGTGCTGATGAACAGGGTGGGGAAGGGGGACGGGGGTGGGGTGACTGGAGACCCCAAGAGCTGGTCGGTAGAAGAGGGAAGGGCAGAGCGCAGCTGCTTCATCTCCTGAGAAAACCGCTTCTCGGTTTTCCAGAAGCGGGAAGATAAACACCGCACAACATGGGGGGAGGGCAACAGAAAACCTCTCCCAAATGGGAGCAGAGACTACCTCAAAATCTCACAAGATATAAAGGAATTTTTCTCTAAATGCAGGTAAAATGAAGTTCACTATGCTGCCCGACTTTGAGAGTGTGGTTCAGTAGCATTCGATGCACTCACAGGGCTGTGCAACCACCAACTACAACATTGTATTTGCTATAGTTCATGGCCCTGTTTTAGAAATTAATTTGCAATTGGCAAAATCCACAAAAGTCTCATTAGTTTATCTTCTGAAAACAAGATAACGTGCATACGAGGCACTTAGTTCCTACGACACAGTGCTGCCTGAATACACAGCTCAGTTAAAGGAATCTTTTTTCCTAAAGCTCTTTGAAGAATCAGAAGCCTGTTTCCTAGCACTAGGGAAGGACTATGGCTTAATAAAGAGAGAGACCACCTCTGTCTTCTGCCACAGGAACACATACCTTGTTTTCTTCAACCAACTTGCAGATGAGGTTATCTCTGGAAACTGAAAACAAAGTCCACATGGTGAGATGGAGACCGCACAGCATCCTCCCCACAAGCTCTGCTTGCTTTCGTCAGTGTTTGCAGAGACAGTAACAACACATGCATTTGATCGGATTCTCATAGGCTAGGGGCTAAAACACACAACTGTCAACACGGCATTCCTGTAATCTCAGCACTTGAGAGACTGAGTTCATGAGTTCAGGGCCAGCCTGCGCTACATGCCAAACTTGTCTTTAAAGAGCTAAAATTAATCAGACAATAAATAAATTTAAAAAGAACCTGGTCCACAGTTACTTCTAATGATAAACAAGGTCCCATTTTATTCAATGCATAGGTTATTCTGGGTGGGATATAACCAAAAAATTTCTGTTAAATTACTCTACTCAAGATTTAATAAAATGAGGGACATACACATAAAACAGTAAGAGCTATTTCCCTCCCGGCAACGACAGTGAAAACAGAGAAGAAAAACTGACTGATGGAAAAGAAAGAAAAGCAGACTGCAAGACCGGCGTGAGCATGCGGAGTGCAGGCAAGGCCAGCAGGGGAGATGCTGGCCGTCAGCTAAGTAAGGACTGCGTGGCAAGGAGCAGACTTGGGAGACAGAGCAGATAGAACGAACGGGCACGGACATTTCCTCGTGCTCCGATGTGTCTGCCGGGCAGCCGGCTACCGGTCCTGGGCTGACAGCAGGACAGTGGTCCAGAGCTCTGGAGGGGGACGTCAGGGTTAGATCGGAAACCATTCACAGGGTGTAACTGAAGCCACGGGAGCAGACAGCTGTGATTCCATGTTAAAGCACTTGCCGCACACTTGGGGGAAGGAAAATGGGGCAATGGTTTGGCATTGCATATCAGCAACAAAAAATACATTTGAAGTTAATGTTTTGACTTTACAGAAAATTTTAGAGCTATATTAGTGCTGTTATATTTAAATTTTAAAGCCAGGCAATTATAAAGCATGCTTAAAACTCCTACTTTGCATAGGATATATCTTACAGAAACTGTTTTCTAAAAATGTGAATCCATGACTCACTAAATTCTAATTTAAAATGTGTGAAAAATGAAGAGAGATAAATGTGATCTGTTCTGAAGATACACCCCAAGTCTGAACACAGGGAGAATGTTTATCTTCAGAGAATAGTTATTTGTTATGTATTGTTTACTGTTAATGCACTTTTCTATTTTTAATATGTCTCTTTTCCTTAACCCGGCCATATAACTAGCTGAACCTTCAAGTGGTAAAACCACACACAGAGTCAATATACTGAACACACAGTTGGTATTCAGCTGGGCTTCGCTTCTTTCACGCTATCTTGTCTTACTGTGTTTAATCTTCATCTAGTGGTCTTCCACATATGCTTTACAGAATCCAAAAAGTAAACAGATCATTGATCTAAGTAACAGAAAAACCTACTGAAGAGAAAGCTCAAACAGAAGGCCCAGCCCTTCAGCTCCTGCTACTCTGTGTGGAGCGGGTCTGAGCGCCGTCTCCAGAGCGGTTTACTGTGAGGAACAGGTATATTTTCTTACTCTCTAACAAAGCTGGCGTAAAGTGAAAATGAGATCCTGAGGAAGAACATGAAATGTAACACAAACATGTGCAGGTGTGCAATCAGAAGACAGAAGGTTATCTCGGGGCACTGCCAGCGAGCACCTACACAGTGGTTCGCTCAGCAGCCCTCAGGAAAGGTGGCTAGCGGCTGTAGGAAGGCGTTGGTTTACTCTTCTGATGGAGCTTTCTGTCTCACGCAGATAGCAAACCAGAGGAGACACTCAGCTTACATGAGAAGACACTAGGATTCAGCTTTTCTTCTCCAGCTGACCTGAGGAAACGGGAGCTCAAGGACTCCAGACCAGCTGGGGAGCTTACATGGGACCAAGCTAGGCCCTCTGCGTGTGGGGGACCAGTTGTGTAGCATGGTCTGTTTCAGGAGCCCCTGGCAGTGAACCAGGATCTATCCCGGGTGCATGACTTGGCTTTTTGGAACCTATTCCCTATGGTGGGATGCCTTGCTCAGTTCTGATACAGGGAGGAGGGCCTTGGTCCTGCCTCAACTCAATGTGCCAGGCTTTGTTAATTCCCCATGGAAGCCTTACCCTTTCTGAGGAGTGGAGGGGGCACAGACCTATAATGTTAAGATGTGTAAGGCCTAGACAAGAAGATAGCACATCTAAGGTAAACCTGGGTAACTTATTGAGATGCTATCTCAGCAAACACACACACAAACAAACCAAAACAAAGAGGGGCCAAAGAGGAGCAATGTCAAAGAAAGAGTTTGCCTCGTACAAGTGAGGTCCTACCCAATCTCGTACCACATACACAGAAAATTAAGATCAAATTTTATTACCAGTATTTAGCTTGGCTTCAGTACCATATAGAAAGGAGCCCAGCAATTTTTCACTCTGTATTGTAGGAAGCTCTCCCAACCCTGGCCAGCTACAGAATTCAGGCTCTTAGGAGTCTCTGCGTACTTAGATCAGACTTGAGCTGCGAGGTGGCCGCCTCCATCTCTCCATTCTTGCGCTGCTCCTGCGTCAGCAGGTCTTGGGTGGTCTGTACAGAGCTGCGGAGGGCGGAGCAGCTCTGCTGCAAACTGTGCACCTGAAGTTGTGTAAGAAAAACTATGTCTGTAAGGCAATGCATGACCCGAAACGGCATGAGAAGGGAGAAGCTTCAACCTAGCATCACTGAGAGGAACAGGCCGTGCCTGTGTGTCCCAGCTCAAATCTTGGCAGACCACGGCTTCTTACTTTGAGTGCTGGCCAATAGAGCATCCTATGTCCACGTAGACACAGTAGCTGCTAGCCATAGGGTGCTCGGAGCAAGAGAAGAATTGCACTTTTAGTTCTATAGTTCTATCTACATTTAACTAATTTTGACTTGATTGGGCTCTTTCATAAATTCCTTCAGTAAATAGACTCATTTCTATGCTTCAGCTGTGAAGTACAGTTATTGGTAAAAATAAAAAAATTATGCATTCAAATAATAAACACTAAAATGTGAATTTAAAGTATCTTAAACACATAAAGGTACTTCAAATAAGTACAGTGAAGGCAAAAATATCATGTTAATATGAATCTGATAACCGAAAGCAGAAACAGAAATATGTTCCTGTTATTTTACTTATTTGTTTCAAAGGTTAGTTCCATTTAGTCTTTCCTTTCTAACCAGATCAGACACATATAGCATTGGCTAAGACAACAGCTTCCACAACCAATGCCCATAGCAGAGGCTGCATGGTAGAGGAGGCTACTGCACCGACAGAATTCACCGATATTAAAACCTGAGACAGACTCGCTTCTCTGGGCCTTGGCTTTCTCACTCATGAATTAAGACTGTGCAGAGCCTTTCTTATTTTAAAGACTGCAGTAAGAAGGCCACCAGGTTACTAAGGAAAAGGCCCCATCAACCTAGAGGAAATAGACAAACCCGTGAGCTCAGGGTAGAAAGCAAACCCCTACCTGCTTCCGCTCTGCCTCCACTGCGGACCCCATTTCTCGGATTTTGAGTAGCATGGATGAAGCGGATTTCTCAAGAGACTCCCGGAAGTGCTTCTCCTGAGCCAGCTGTCTCCTTAGCTAAAGGGCAACACTGCAGTTAGGAAGACCGACGATGGACTCTGCTCCAGCAAACATAGACGCAACCACCACCGCAGTTTACCAGATACGCTCCCTCCCCCACGCCTGCACACCGCTTTGAAACATGCTCGTCCCTTCCTAAAAACGAAGCCAAGTCTGTTGACCTCATCTTCTTGGCTGTTGAAGTCTGTTGAACAAACTGGGGGTCAAGGCCCACTACTAACTCACAAGCAGCACACAGAAAAGACAGCGCCCGGCAAGCCACAAGGACAAGCGTCACAGAAACACCTAAGTGACTGAGGTTTAGATAAAACACCAAGATTACTATCTGTAAAAGACATTTTTAATTATGCCTCATTAATATTAAGAGTTTCACTCTCTGAGAGATGTTGGTAAGAAAATGAAAAGAAACTATAGACTGGCAGAGAAGGTTTTGATAAATAAGACACCTTTTGGTAGAGGACTAATATCCTCTCTTAGTCTTTTATATGTCACTGTGACAAAAGATCTGAGGCTATAGAACGTATAAAGCATTGAGGTTTATTTAGCTCACACTTTTGGTTTTAGTTGTTGCTGTTGTTTAAGGTTTGAGGGCTCTATCTGCTTGTAAGCCTTTAGGCCAGAAGGGGGCATCAGATCCCTCTATAGCCGGCTGTGAGCCACCATGTGGTTGCTGAGAATTGAACTCAGGTCCTCTGGAAGTGCAGCCAGTGCTCTTAACTGCTGAGCATCTCTCTAAGCCCTAACTCAAAGATTTAGGAGCAAAAGTTCCAGACTGGACAACTTCATATGTTCAGCTCTGGGGAAGACTTGGTGACAGAAGCAACAGACTGGTGACACCACGTGGGTCACGTGGGCGCGACAGAAGCCACACATTCCATGGGCCAGGCTCACTCCTTCTAACAGCTCCATGTTCATAGGAACTAACTGGGGTTCTATGAAACGATATGAATCCCTTTCAAGGGTGATTATCCTCAGCGAATTAGCACTTTCTGCTAGGCCCCCATCTCCTAAAGGTCTGACCACAGTTTAAGACCACTGGGGATTCAGCCGTTAGCACATGAATCTTTACTGTGTACCTTCAAATCAGACCCAAGACATACAAAGTAACAACCTCAAAACTAATAAGACTCAATTATGAGAAAATAATCTAAAATGTCCTTCACCATTGGAGATACACACACACACACAAGAAAATTGGGGCATTCAAATTAGAACAAGATAAACTACACATCTATTAGAACAGCAAAAATTCAAGACACACACCAAATGCTGAGGAGAATGTTCAGCACAAAGATTCTTTTTTGGTTTGTTTGAGACAGGGTTTCTCAGTATAGCTTTGGAGCCTGTCCTTGAACTCACTCTGTAGACCAGGCTGGCCTCAAATTCACAGAGATCCGCCTGCTTCTGCCTCCCAAATGCTGTGATTAAAAGAGTGCACCATCACCGCCCAGCAAAGATTCTTATTCTCCAATGGCAGAGATGCAAAATGGTCTGTCTAGAGTGTAAGATGGGTTGGTACTTCCTAACAAAACTAAATATGGCCTGCGTGACAACCCAGCAAATATACTCAGAGGTTATTTACCCGAACGAGTGGAAATCTGTTCGTTTTTTGGATTCTTTGGGAATTTCACAACACGCACCCCAATCCCACTCATCTCCCAGTCCCTCCAAATCCACCTCTCTCTCTTATAGTGCCCTCTCAAAGGAAAGCTAAAAGGGAGTAAAAATAAGAAAAAACAGGAATTTTTTAAAAAGGAAAGCACTTCATTCTTCCATCTTCCCGCCTCTCCACCCTCCTCATCCGTCGCAGTGGCGCTGGGAGCTGCTGGGTACCGTGCAGCAGACTCTCTCGTCCAACGACCTCACTTGCGAGTGTCCATCGCGTAGAGAAAGGCGGATCAGGCTCAAGACCTCCGGGTTTGGTAACCGCCAGTACTGGAGCCCAGCTGACACTCCTCTCCAATACCCTGCTGCTGTCCCGGTTATGCAGATCCTGCAGCTACGGGTCCCCAGGACCAGTCCCTTCACACGCTCAAGCAGGCCACAGATGGGGTAGATGTTAGGGTGTGTCTACTCTAAGCCCCGGAAGTGTGCCTGGGTGGCAGCTAAGTTGGTCAGTCCCTGGGCCACTCCTGCTAGGCCCACTCCTCTCAGACGAGGGGCAGGTCACTGAGGTTGACATGGTCTCAGCAGTAACAAGGCCCTCAGACTCGAACACAGCCACAGATGGTGACCCAGAACCCGGGCAACCATGGTGGCAACACAGGCCAGAGTCACCATCATAGACTCCAGCCTCTGTAGGACCACGGACCCAGACATGATCTTCAGAAGCAGCCTGGGCCCAGATGCCACCATGGCCCTGGGGAGCAGCGCAAGCCAATAAGTGGAAATCTTACGTCCACACAACCTGTAAGACACCAGATGCTCCTTTATAGGTGAATGGACAAGAAAACTGCGCTACACATAGTCCATCACTGTTCAACAGTAAGAAGGTGTGAACTGCCAGTCTTGGAGAGACATGTTCAAAGGATGACCTCGACTATAACGAAACCATATACACAATGCTCGCTAAAGGGCTAGCAGAAGGGATGAGCGTGTGTGTGTGTGTGTGTGTGTGTGTGTGTGTGTGAGCGTGTGTGTGTGAGTGTGTGTGAGTGTGTGTGTATGAGCGTGTGTGTGTGACTGTGTGTGTGTGAGTGTGTGTGTATGAGCGTGTGTGTGTGTGGCACAGAGCATTTTTAGGGCACTGAAACTACTGTGCTCGATCCTGGAGTGGTGGATGCATGGCAAGACATAGTAGGCAAAATCCACATAAGTCTACAGTGTAGGAAGTGAGTTCTAATGTAAACCATAGACTTTAATTGATACAGCATCAGTATCATTTCATAAACTGTGGCCAAGATACCTCAATAATGTAATGTTAGAAAAAACTGAGAGTTTAGAGAGTGGGTATATACTTTCTGCATAATTTTTCTACCTATCAAAAATTCAGGGTTAGGGTTTCTCTGGAACCTCGAAATGCCACCTTCATAAAGATGTCTCTTTCGTTACTCTCCCTCCATCCTGCCCCCAACCTCCCTCCCTCAACTTGATGTGCCATTATTTGTCCAAACCCATGAGAGGCCTGCCCCTTTCTGAATGGAGATGGAGGAGTGGATGGGGAGGGGGATGGACGGGAGGCTGGGGGGCAGCTGGGGTGGGGAGCCGGAACAGAGGAGGGAAGGGAAACTGTGGGATGTAAAATAAATAAAAAAATGTTACTAAATTTAAAAAAGAGCTCTAAAAAGGGCCAAATTAGTCAGGGTTCTCTAGTTAATGGAACTAATAAAATGAAATAAAAATGTAGGCCTAATTTAATTAAGATTATTATTACTGTGATGAAACCCTACGACTAAAAAGCAAGTTGGGGTGTGTGTGAAGGGTTTATTTTGCTTACACTTCCTTATCACTGCTCATCAGCAAAGGAAGTCAGGATAGGAACTCAAACAGGGCACCAACCTGGAGGCAGGAGCTGATGGAGAGGCCATGGAGGGATGCTGCTTACTGACCTGCTCAACGTGGCTTGCTCAGCCTGGCTTCTTACAGAACCCAGGACCACCTAGGGATGGCACCACCTACAACGGGCTGGGCCCTCCCCCATTGATCACTAATGAGAAAACCAGGACCACCTAGGGATGGCACCACCTACAACGGGCTGGGCCCTCCCCACTGATCACTAATGAGAAAACGCCTTAGAGCTGGGTCTCAAGGAGGCGGTTCCTCAGCTGAGGCTCCTTCACCTCTGATGAGTCCAGCCTGTGTCAAGTTGACACACAAACACACCACTATGAAACCACACCTTCCCTTTCTTATTCAGCCCCAAGGACTCCCATTGAAACATAAATAACTTTAAAAATCCCACGGTCTTTACAAATTCAAACACACTCAGCTTTCAGTCTCTTAAAAATATCCCATCTCTCTAAGAATCCAAAATCTCTTTTAAAAATTCATAGGCTTTCAGCTGTGAGCTCTCAAAAATCAAAATTAAATCAAATGTTTTCTTTAAAAGAGAAGAATCAGGGTACAGTCATGATTTGGACCAAGCAAACCAAACTTGAACAGTATAAATAACTCAATGTCCCTCGGGGTTTTCCGGACTGTGCCCTGGCTCTGGAGTCACCTCTCTAGCTCTGGCCTCTGCAGCACACACAGCTCGTCTTCTGGGCCCTGAAGGCTCCGCTCCACCCCACTACTGTTCTCGGTGGCCATCCCACGGTACCGGTGTCTCCAAATACTGGGGTCTTCTGCTGTAACTGGGCTGCACTTTCACCAACAGCCTCTGCCAGGCTCTCTTCATGGGGCCAAGCCTCAACTTCTCTGCATGGCCCCTTCAGTCCTGGGCCTTCAACTGCTGCTGAGACTGAACCCACACCAATGGCCTCTCCTGGTCTCCCAGTGCCAAGTCTCAGTTGCTTTCCATGGCCCCTTGATGACTTCAAAACCAGTGTCACCTGGGTGACTTTTATATCAGCGGTTCAGCTGCCAACATGAGGTGCGACCCGGGCGGCCTCTGGAACACAGCTTCTGTATGCTGACTCTCGGGAAACGCTTCCCAGACTTCATCTCAGTGATGCTGGTCTCCTCTTAATCATGGCTGAATTCTCAGCTCTGCCAACCAGCACCCAGTGTTCACAGCAAAGCATAGGTTTTGCTTTAGTAAGTCTGCCGTTTCGTTAATCATGGCTGATTCTTTGGCCCCAGCTGACTAGAACCACAAGCTCTTAAATCAAAATAGCAAATGACCTGCTAGACTCTACAGACGCCCCCTGCAGCTGCACAAGCCAGGCCTCTGCGCTCTGCGCTGCACATCTGGGAAGCTCGCACAGGACGCCCACAGAACTCTTTACACTCAGGGGTTTTCTAGCCCAAAGATCTAAAGCCCCTCCACAGTCCTCCCTAAATCACGGTCAGGTCTATCACCTGACCCATTCCACGGGTACTAATTTGTCTCAGTTGGGGTTTCTATTGCTGGGATGAAACACCATTGCCAAATAGCAAGTTGGGGAGGAAAGGGTTTATTTGGCTTACCCTTCCAGATCATAGTCCATCACCGGAGGAAGTCAAAACAGGATCTCAAGCAGGGCTGGAACCTGGAAGCAGCAGCTGATGCAGAGGCCATGGAAGGGTACTGCTTACTGGCTTGCTTCCCCTGGCTTGCTCAGACTACTTTTGTACAGAACTCAGGACGACCAGCCCAGGGATGACACCACACACCACGGGCTAGACCCTTCGTGGTCACTAATTTAAAAAATGGCTTCCAGTTGGATCTCATGGGAGCATCTCCTCAACTCTGTCATCTCTGGTGACTCTATCTTGTGTCAAGTTGACATAAAACCACCCAGTACAGGCACCGTCGCAGGCTAAGAGCCTGAGGGTGGTTATGTCAGAGTGAAAAGACAACAGGCAAGGCAGAGGCCACAGCTGACTCCATAGCTCTCAGTAGCCACTCCTTCCAGAAGTCTAGATATTTAAGCTGACATGAAGGTAAAAGAAAAAGTGTAGTTTTCCATTTAAGCATAACTTTATAATAAAATGCCGCATGAAGGTGACAGTGTTTACTTAACAACAGCCTATGGGTCACCACGTTTAGTGATTGTTTCTCTACTGGCTCAGAAGGTGTCTTTTGTTGTTGTTTGTTTTGTTTTTGTTGTTTTTTTTATCCCAGTTTTTTTAGTATAAACAATGGAATTTTTTATTATTATCATGTATTAAAGAACAAAATCATGCCATTTTTAAGAAAATGGATGGAACTGGAAATAATCATATTAAACAAAATGAACCAGAAGAAAGTCAAATATCCCATTTTTTCTCTCATGCCATGACCAATTTTTATCTGAGTTCTGAGACTTTTATTTCTCGCGTTTGCTCAGCAAGTGTTTTGACCCAGTAAGCTATCTTTTTTTTTCTTACTTGGTACTCTTCTATTTTATTTTTATCATTTTTATTTTATTATTAAATTTCTTTTTTTAAACCATCTTTTCTCATTTTACATACCTACCCCAGTTCCCACTCCCTTCTCTCCTCCTACTCCCTTCACCGTCCCCGAACCCCAGCCAGTTTTATAGCAGCTTTAACACATGAGAGTATCTTTAAGCAACTGAAGGCAGATACTCTTGTGTGTGGCATGTTTTAAGTGTTCATACAATGATGTTTCTGTTTTCAAAAGGTTCTTTTCATTCTTTGTACTTTCTTGATTTCCCCTTGCAATCCCAACACCTCTTCAACATCTGTCTTTTCTCTTACCTCTTGAATTTTAAGGTTCATTTTACGCTTTGTGGTCTTTAGCTCCTCCTCAATAACAGCTGCATTCTTCTACAAAGAGAAGGAGGAAAGATTTAATACCTGAGATGACAGGAAAAAACTGTCTCTAGTGTATCAAGTCAAATTCAGTCATTTTTTTCCCATGGAAGTTTATAAGTGTTATTTTTTTTATTTTATTGCATGTATGTGCAAAAATAAAACGTGTACATATGTATGTATGTGTACCCATGTGTATATGTATGCATATGCATGTGGAGGCCAGAAGGGATAATGGGTGTCTGTTGGATTACACTCTGCCCCATGCATTAAGTAAGGGCCTCTCACCCGAACTCAGCCATCCTTGAATCTGCTAGCTAATCAAGCTAGGGATGAATGTCAGGGCTGCCTGGCTTGCTTGGGATTCATGTAGGTCCTGGGGATCCAAACTCCAGTCATAACAACTGGACAGCCCTATGTCTATGTTTTTAAGATTTATTTTTATGTGTATGAGTATTTGGCCTGTATGTACATATGTGTACCAAGTACATATCTGATGCCTACAGAGGCCAGAAGAAGGTGCTGGATCCCCTAGAACTGGAGTTACAGACATTTGTGAGCTGCCACGTGGGTGCTGGGAACCAAACCTGAGTCCTCTGCAAGAGCAACAAGTGTCCTTAATAAGTGTGTGTGTGTGTGTGTGTGTGTGTGTGTGTGTGTGAGAGAGAGAGAGAGAGAGAGAGAGAGAGAGAGAGAGAGAGAGAGAGAGAGAGAGAGTCACTACGTAGACTGGGCTTCTTTTTGTGTCTGGGATATATTTAAAAAGGTATACACCACCACTACCAGTTTCAAATATTATTCATGCTTAGAAGTTGAAAAAATGAAGGAAAAACACAGTATTCTAATTATTATTAATAGTACCACAATCCTAGATATGAAGACTCAAGTTGTGGTTTTCTCCTTTCCTGCCTTCATTTTCTATCCTATATCCATGTCTAGAATGTTTTTTATAAAATATCTCTTTTCCTTTCAAAATGCCACAGTTCTAGTTTTGACCTATGTAACTCAAGTCAGCACAAAAAAAAACCCTAACTGGTTTCTTCGTTGCCAATCTTCTCAGCACACAGCAGCATCGAGTTAGCTTCCCCTCTTGTCACATGGATCCTGTGTCAAAATTTTTTGTTTATTTTTTTAAAAAAGAAAACTATATTTTTTTCATTTTACATACCAATCCCAGTTCCCACTCCCCTCCTTCTACTCCCTCAACCTTTTCCCCCCAGGTCCCCTTTTTCCCCCAGTCAGATTGATTAATATCTTAAATGTCACTATAAAACCTTCATCGAGCAACTGATGGAAACAGAGGCAGAGACCCACAGCGAAGCACTGGGCTGAGCTCCCAAAGTCCAGTTGAAGGGTGGGAGGAGTGAGAATATGAGCAAAGAGGTCAAGACCATGGTGGGGACACCCACTGAAACAGTTTACCTGTGTCAAAATTCTTACTCCCCACTGGCCATCCAAAGTATTAATTATTCTTGATTTTGAGATGCCCTGCAATGTAAAATTAGCTAGTATTCAGCTTACTTCCCGTAAATTCTCACTCCAGTAAAGCTGGGGTTTGCACATTTTAACCCAATGGTACCCAGCAGAAAGATCTGAGCTACAGAAAGAGGACGAGCACCTGATGATCGTGAATCAGAGGCCTCTGCCAGCCTCACTACTTGTGTTAAAATAGACTGGTTTAGTAACATGCTACTTCTGAAGGCCTTTCAAAATAATCTGATTATCAGCCCGTTTAGTTCATGGGAGCAGAACAATACTGTTGGTTTCCTTTCTGAACAGAAGTCCTCTTTGCTGCCTGGGAATGTGCCCCCTGAGATGCCCTTAGGCACTCTGCCGTCAGATCGAGTGCATCACTTCTGAAGCTGACCTGATCTATACTGGCCAAGACTCTCCTCCTCGGAAACATACCTGAATGCATGTTCCTGTGCATGTTCACTCAGTGTTCTGGTTTCTACTTTGACTTTTTCCTATTCAGTTTGTCATGTTATGCCACCCAACTACCATCAGCTCTTAAAGAGGACAGAATCTAGATGGTCACTGTCTTTCATACACAGCAAGGGGTCTAGGAGCAACCACGGACAAGACTCACTAATGGACCTTAGCTGTGCTGATAAATCTCAAATGTCAAGAACCGAGCATCACTATCACCCACTGGTAACACAGCTTTGTGGCGCTGTTGCCTCTGCCAGGGAAGCTGCACTGGAGAGCGATGAACACAAACCTTTGTCTCAGTGGCCGTTTCCAGAGTGCCAGTCAATCTCTGGACTTCATCTTGTGCTGTGTCCTCCTCCTCCTTGACATCTTTCAGCTGCTGACGCAGATTCAACACTTCCAGGTGCAGCAGCTTCAGGTCCGTGGAGTGCTCTTCCTGGATCGCATTCAGCTGATCCTTCAGAAGAGCTGTGCACAGCACAGAAGGGCGGAGCAGAAAGGTGAACAGAGGCATGGAAGCACAAAGCCAACAAGCGCCGCACAGAACAAGCAAGCTCCCTGCAATCCTCTTCTAGCCGTACCTGTTTTCTGCGGATTCAATTCCTTTTCAGTTTGTAGACGGAAGATGTTCATCTTCAAGGACTCGATGAGGTTTTCCAAATGGCACATTCGATTTACCAGGAACTCACAGTTCTTCCATAAAAGACTTGTTTTTTCTGGACGAGTTACTTCACTCCGGAAAGGATAAATGACTTTCTGGCTGGGAGGGTCTTCGAAAGAGTTTGAAGTTTTTAACTGACCTCTGAAAAAGCACCCCAAAAGAATATTACACAATGCAGTTTCCACTGTGGTAAGAGCAGTCATCTGAGCCAATGGAGCCTTTCTAATTAGAATGGCAGTGGCCCCGCAGCATGGGAGAATGTGAGGCTCCTGACTCCTTCAGACAGGAGCGCAGCAAATGAGCACCTGCACACTGATGGGCTCTTTCTGAGAGAGTGTCGGGAACAAGACAAGACCCTCCCACGCTAGGCAGTGATAACCACCCACCCTGGACGGATGGAGAAGGCGGAGGCACTGCTAGCCGCAGCCCCACCCAGGGGCTGGATAACTAGGGCAAATCTCTGACTTCCCAGTTCCCTAAAGGCAGAGGACAGAAGCAGGTGGGAGACATCGCCCTAACTCTTCCGTTCCCAAAGGGCTGGGCCCTGAATTCTCCCGGCCACATGAACAAAGGGATTAAGGATGTGCATGCGTCTAGACCACGGAACAAAATGACAGCTCTATAAATATGCACGCTTCCACGGACTTGATTCCCCAGGAAGAAGGGGTTTCCCAGAGTCCTCTCCTGTCAAGTAGGTTGAGAAGACTAACAAATGGGGTTCCAGAGCCTAAAAAAAGGAGCTCAGCACTGGGTTCCCCGCCTTCTCTCTAGTTTCTCCTACAACTACCAACTTAGCTGAGGAGGAGCTAGTCAGCAGCTGAGTGCCCTGTGAGGGACGGCGCCCATCCTCCTAGCTCTCTCGGAGAGTCCGTAGGTCGCCCCACCAACAGGCTGCTGTAACCAGGAGTGCAAGCACGTCCAGTCTCCACTCCTAGGTACCCTAGCAGACAAGGGGCTAGAACACATAGCTCCTTGATGTGGGATTCCCTCTGTATGCTGTGAATATGTTTTACTATCACTGGTTAATAAAAGAGGCAGCTTTGGGCCTATGGCAGCACAGAATAGGGCAAGGTGGGAATTCCAAGCAGATAGGGGAGGAGAGAGTAGGTGGAGTCAAAGAGAAGCCATGCAGCCGCTGCAGGAGACAGACGCCAGACACCAGACACTGGACGGAACCTTACCTGTAGGCCACAACCACATGTGATATACATATTAATAGAAATGGGTTAATTTAAGATATAAGAGCTAGCCAATAAGAAGCATGAGCTAATAGGCCAAGCAGTGATGTAATAACACACTGTCTGTGTGGTTATTTCGGGTATGGGAAACTAATGAGCAGTCCCTGCCTACAGCTCCTAGTTTCCGCACTGAAGGGATGTCTCTGCACACACCTCAGTGACCTGGCTTCTACCTAACTTGCATGGGGTAGTGCAGTGATTTAAATAGGTATGGCCCCCATAGATTCACGTGTTTGAATGCTTGGTCTAGAGGGAGTGGCACTATTAGGGGTGTGGACTTGTTGGAGGAAGCATGGAGGTCTCAAATGCTCAAGCTACACCCAGTGTGGGAGTCAGTTCACTCCCTACTGCCTGCAGATCCAGATGTAGAACTCTCGGCTCCTCCAGCACCATCCCCGTCATGATGATAATGGACTAAACTTCTGAAAATGAAGTGTTTTCCTTTGTAAGAGTTGTCGTGGCCCATATTGTCTCTTCACAGCAATAGAAGCCCTGACTCAGACAGAAGCTGCTACCAGGGACTGGGGTACTGCTGTGACAGGCCTGACCACGCTTTTGTTTGGAGGAGTGTGGACTTTGGGAGTTTGGATTAGAAAAGCAGTGCAACACTTTAGTGAGGCTTAACAGGCCATCCTAGTAGAAACATGGGGGACAGTGGTACTGAGGCTGATTTGAACTGTGGGAGGCGGGGGGACCTGGTTTCAGAGGAGAAGAACTTTAGTATGTGGCCTAGAGATCCTTGTGATGTTTTGGTGAAGAATGTGTCTGCCTCATGCCCTTGTTAGAAGACTCTTCCTGAGGTTGAAGTGAAGAGATTTGGGTTAATTCATTGGCAGAGGAAATCTCAAAACAGATTAGACTCTGTTGTGTGGTTAACAACTAATGTGTTAACTCTAATAAGGATTTATAATGAAAAAAGCGGCTGAGCAAGTTAAAGCACAAAACGTACAGACTGAAAGAAAAGGGTCACCGGGAAGCGGAATGATAAGTCCTGTGTTCAAGGAGGAAAACAGACTAAGAAATGGAATATAAAGAACAGCTTAGGTCCTGGTGTGATGGTGCACACCTGCAATCCCATTACTCAGAAGGCAGAGGCTGGCCTGAGTCTCTGGCAGCCTCGTCTACAGAGAAGTTTCAAGAAGGCCTAGCTTAGGCGGTGAAGGAAACCATCAAGAACAAAAAATTGGTGAAGATGTAATTGAGCAAGGAAACCATGTTCCAGCCCCAGCAAGCAGCAGAACCTGGCAGCTTTGACCATGTGGCTCTGCCTTTAGAGTTAAGGGTGGAAGAAAGGGGTCACGGAATCTTCTTCCTCAACTCAGGAGAGCTGCTGAGGCCAGGCATGTCAGGGGTGTCCCTGCACGGAGGCCTTGAGAGGCCGCTGTGTGAGCTGTGAAGGAAACCTGGATTGGCTGCACAAACATGTGTGCCTTACTATTAGCCAGTCAAATAACTTGAAAACAACAACAAAAAAGTCTAGAAATACGGGGCGGGGCGGGGCGGGGGGATTCTGTAATAGTTTCTCATTCTAAGGCATGGAATAGCTAAGGATTCCAAACCCACCTTTTAATTTATAATATGATAGAAAAAATGAAGACCAGCTGGGTAGTGGTGGCACACGCCTTTAGTCCCAGTACTCGGGAGGCAGAGACAGGCGGATCTCTGTGAGTTTGAGGCCAGCCTGGTCTATGAGAACTAGTTCCAGGACAGGCTCCAAAGCTACAGAGAAGCCCTGTCTCGAAAAACCAAAGGAAAAAAAGAAAAAGAAAAAAATGATGACCAAATTAATGGCATGAATCATTTCAGTTTTTCTTTTAACTATTTCCAAATAAGATCTAAACCAGTGTTTGTGGCTGCATGTTATGGTTTGTATATAAAGTGCTCCCATGGGCTCAAATGTTAAAGCACAGTGGTCCAGCTGGTAGACCCCACCATGGGTAGGTAACAGAACTGAGAGTTAACGCAGATGAGTTCACGCTGAAGACGCCATTAGGAGCTGGGGGTCTGCTGAAGGAACTCTGTGTCTTCCCCCACTCTCCCAACCCTACCCTTTCTGGCTGCCGAGGGACTAGGTCTGCTCTGCTACGTCTTCTCTCCCACGATAGCTTCCCTCTCCTCAGACCCACAGTGACAGGCTCAAGCACCAAGAACTCAAATGTCTGAAATGGTAAGCCCAAAGCAAATCCTCCTTCCCTTAAGATGTCCTCACGGGTAGTTTGTCATAGCACCAGAGATTTGATTGCCATACGGTGGTGCTCTGAATGAGACTTGCCCCTAAGTCCCCAGCACCTGTGTCCCAGATCCGCAGGGGAGAGCCCTGTTTGGGGAGGGCTCAGAGGTGTGGACTTGTTGGAGGAAGTATGTCACTGAGGGCGGACTTCGAGGTCTCCAAAGGCTCCTGCCATTCCCGTAACTGCTCTGTTTCCCAGCTGTTTCCACCACCATGGACTCATAGCCCTGAGGAACCTAAGCTCCGAATAAGCCCAGCCAGCCACTTCCTCCATAACGTGCCCTGGCCCAGGTGTTATAGCAACAGAAAGGAACAAAGACACACACTCTATCACAGACCGGCAACTCTATCCAAAATCGCGTTTCTGTCAAAGTTCACACGGAAACATTTTCCAGAAGTATCTCCCTCCTCTGCTCTTCACCAAGCACCAAACTAAAATTCTTCAAGCTGCAGCAATCTAGTTAATTTTCCTGTTACCGTTTGTCGCCGTAGCCCAGCATGATTAGGTCATCCCGCAGAGAGCTGGTCTGTTTCTCAACAATTCTCATCTTCTGCTGAAGCACTGTGAACGTCTCAGAA
Source organism: Ondatra zibethicus (assembly GCA_004026605.1). Taxonomy (NCBI): domain Eukaryota; kingdom Metazoa; phylum Chordata; class Mammalia; order Rodentia; family Cricetidae; genus Ondatra; species Ondatra zibethicus. The sequence goes on along the minus strand of PVIU01007784.1, from coordinate 6,790 downwards.
GCCGTGGCGTCGATGTGGGTTGGAGACAGGACTGGTCTGCACACTGTAGTTTCCATACGCACCTGAGGTCACAAGGTCACAACACAGCATAGGCGGTTCTCTCAGTGTGGGAAACAGTCACAGGCCCTTCCTTGAGAGGATCATACCTTATTTACTAGGGAATGGATGTGGGTCCTGTTTGGCTCAAATGTGAAGAGAAGCTTTAAGAGACAACTTCTCATTCGCTGTCTTTTCTCCTCCCTCATAAGATAAACAGCATCCCAAATAGAACTACACCGTGGGTCAGGGTCCCAGAGTGACAATGACATCATCCATGGCATACGATGAGTGGACAGTAAGACCTATGCAGCTGTTCCAAGTGACTGAGATTGCTGAGTGCTTGGCTGTCATTTGCTTTACTGGTCACACACTCGGAACCTGAGACTTCCGAGGGAGCTTTCTCTATCATTACCACTTGTCCCCATTATAACGCCATAGCTTAGTAAGTGTCCTCCAAGAGGCTGATGCTGAAGCCTTGGTATCCAACATGGTGGAGCCAGTTACTGAAAGCTGATCTTTTTTTTTTTTTTAGATTTATTTATTATGTTTACAGTATTCTCAGTATTCTGTCTGCATGTATGCCTGCAGGCCAGAAGAGGGCGCCAGATCTCATGACAGATGGTTGTGAGCCACCATGTGGTTGCTGGGAATTGAACTCAGGATCTTTGGAAGAGCAGGCAGTGCTCTTAACCACTGAGCCATCTCTCCAGCCCCTGAAAGCTGATCTTGAGGATGCTAACTCATCACAGGGCTAATCCTTCAATGAATTTACACTGAATGAGACAGTAAGAGGTAAGATTGGGTCAGCAGTAGAACACTGGGCATGTGTAAGGGCACCACTTGCCCAGATTCCCACTGTTCCCCAGAGAGTAGTGGCTCTCTGCTCTCCTGTCGCAATGCTCTGCCTGACCACAGTAACGGGGCCAGGCGACCACACACCCAAAACTATGAAAACGTGAGCTACAGTAAATCCTTGTCCCTTGAGTTGATATATTAGACTTTTTGTTACTACATCAAATCACTGAGATAGACTGAAAGGAGGACTTACAAACTAAGAGGCTGCAGCCCAGCATCACGAGAAGCTGTAGAGCAGAGCAGTTCATAAGACAGTGGCTAGGAAGTGGAGGAGGAGGATGTCTGCACTAGCAGGATTGCGCTTTCCTCCCTTGGCCTGAATTCAAGCTCCAAAACCTATGTAAAAAGCTAGACACAGTGGCTGTGCATTTATAAGCAGAGACAAGATTCCCTGGGGCGGGCTGGCTGGCCAGACTAATCTAGTTGGTAAATTCCAGGGCAAGTGAGAGAGCTTGTCTTAAAAGACAAAGTGACTTGAAGGTGACCTATGACCCCCAAATGTACACACACCACAAACAGACACCTGCTTACAAAAATTTAAAACAAATACGATTATTAGCTTACAGTTTGTCTACATGGAAGCAGTGATCCCCAAAAACATCTCACAACCTTATGTTCATAATATGAGGAAAAACTCTTCACAGGTATTAGTAGCAAATTTCCCTAGACTCATTTCCATAACATCAGTGAAATTAAGAGGAAACAGGACACGTTTTAGCAAGATGTCTGCTTAGGAGTACCTGGTGCACTTATGTACAGCAAAAGGAATAAAACAAAGAACAAATACCATTGTACTATTAGAGTGTTTGAGAACGGGAGGGAGCTGTAGTTTAGCGGATAGCATGTTTTACATGTAGTCCTGTTCTGTCACCAGCACTGCATAAACTTCACTTGGTAGTGCATGCCATGCCAGGACTTGGAAGGCAAAGGCAGGAGAATCATAAGTTCAAGGCCATCCTTGCCTAGATAATACATCTAAGGCCAGCCTGTCCATCATGAGACCCTGTTTCAACAGACAGACAACAGTAAAGACAAAAGCCCACCACAGTCAGCCATTGTGGCGGTCTGGATGAGAACGCCCCCATAGGCTCAGAAGTTTGAATGCTTGGTTCCCAGCTGGTGGAACTATTTAGAAAATATCAGGAGGTGTAGATGAGTTGTGTCACTGGGGTGCGCTTTGGGGTTTCAAAAACTTTCCCAGTTAGTTTTCTCTGTCTCCTGCCTGTAGTTGGCTATGTGAGCTCCCGGCCACTGCCGCAGAATCATGCTTGCCTGCCTCTCATGTTCTCCAACATAATGGGCAGGAACTGGAGTTTGGGCTCCCTCTTGGTTCTGGGATGAGAGAAGAGATGCGCCTCTTGCAGTGTCTCTGACCAAAAAGCAAGGTCAGCTAGTTACTACTCAACCTGAGCTAACAGGTTTTCACCCCAGCCTTTGACTTCTGAGTCTTACTGATAAATAGAACAATCGAGACTTAATTTAAACCTACATATCACAGCTGCATCAGAACCAGGGCTGTGGGACCAGAAGCCCCACCAGGACATGGCATGAATGGCCAGCCTGGTCTTCAGAGTGAGTTCTAGGACAGAGCTACACAGAGAAACCCTGTCTCGAAAAGCCAAAGAGCAAACACACACACACACACACACACACACACACACACACACACACACACACACACACGCACTTTTCGATAATAACTTCAATAATAACATCAATGCCCTCAATTCTCCAAACAAAAGATACAAACAGGCTGAATGGATCAAGAAATAAAATATATCCATTGCTTACAAGAAACACATCTTAGTTTAAAGTTGGGTACTATCTTAGAGTAAAGGGATGTACAAAAGTACTCCAATCAAAGGAGATAGGTAGCAAGCTTTGCCATCCTAATATCTCATAAAACAGACTTCAAACTAAAACTTCTCGGAAGAGATCAAAAGAGACATTTCATTCTCATCAAGGGAAGAGTTAACCAAGAAAACATTACGATCCTAAACATACGTGCACCAAACTTGAGGTTATCCAATTTCATTAAAAAAAAAATCTAGTCCTGGTTTTAAAGACACAGATTAACTTCAATCCATTAATAGTAGGTGATTTCAATGCCCTACTTTTTCCAAGAGATGGGTCATGTGGACAAAAAACTAAAGAGAGAAACATCAGAATTAGTTGATATCATGTATCAAATGGAACAATACCTACAGTATATTTTACCCAAACACCAAAGAATACACATTCTACTCAGTGGCATATAAAAGTTTTTCTAAAAATAGATGACATTCTGGATGCAATAACAGACCTTTACAAACTCAAAAACAATGAAATCACACCTTGTATCCTGTCTGACCATAATGCAATAAAATTTAAAATTGACAGCAAAAAGAAAAACCTCTAGTAAATATACAAACTCAGAGGAATTAAACAACTCGTTAAAAATGATGAAATGGTCAAAGAATAAATCAAGAAAGAGACACTTACTGGAACTAAATGAAAATAAAAACACAGAACAATGAAACCTCTAGGATATAATGAAGACAGTCCTATGAGGGAAATTTGTAGCTCTATGTGCCTATGTTTAAAAAAAATTAGAAAGAGCACAACTGAATGACTAAGGATGAAACTCAAAAACTTAGGAAAACAAAGAAATCCAAACACTGCCAATGGCAAGAAATAATAAAAATCAGAACAGAAACCAATGCAATAGAAACAGCTAAGGAACTAATACAAAGAATCGACCAACAGCTGGCTCCTTTGAAAAGGTAAACATTATTGACAGACCCTTGTCTGCCTAACCAAAAGAGAGCCAGGACCCAAATGACCAAAATAAAAATGAACAGAGAAACATTACAAATGACATCAAAAATTCATAGTATTACAAGGGCATATTTTTAAAACTTGCACTACATAAAGCTGGGAAAGCCCAAAGAAACAGATGAATTTCTAAATCCAGGCAAACCACCAAAATTAGGCGAAGAAGTCAACAAAACTAAACAGACCCATAACAAATGGGGAGATTAAAATAGCAGTAAGAAGCCTTCCAGTCCAAAATGTTCAGAGCCTGACAGATTTCCAGCAGACATTCAAAGAACAGACACACAGTCAGTCCTTCTTAAACTATTCAAAAAAATTAGAAACATAAGGAGTATGTCTTCTACAAAGCCAGTAACATTCTATTAACGCAACAGCCAAGGAGGAGGAAGAGCGAGAGGAGGAGAAAGGAAGGGACGAAGGAAAGAAACCAAACACCAATATTCCTGATGAACCTAGACTCAAATATACAATAAAATATTTTAAACCGAATATCAAAAAGATTATACATCAAGACAAAGTTGGTTTTATCCCTGAAATGCAGGGATGGTTCAACATATGCAAGTCAATAAATGTAATAAACCACATCAACAGACTTAAAGACGAAAGTCACATAACCTCAAGAGAGGCAGAAAAAGCCTTTGAAAAAATCCAAAATACTGTCATGACAAAAGTTCTAGAGAGCGTAGAGGTAGGGAGGACATATATATCTCAACACAACAAAAGCTGCATGCAAGACCCCCAGCCACATCATCCTAAACCGAGAAAATCTTGAAGAAATCACACTGAAGTCAGGAACGAGACAGAGGTAGCCACAATCCCCACACTGTGCTCAAGGTACCAGCTTGAGCAACAAGGCAAGAGGAAGCAATTAAAGGAAGACAAATAGGGGATTGGTACCTCAAACCATCCCTATTTGCAGATGACATGATACTATAGAGAGCCCCAAAACTCCGCCAGGAAAATATAAATCAATAAATAAAACCAGAAACATGGCAGGAAAAAGGATCAACTTCCACAAATGAATAGCCTTTCTATATGCCACTAACATACAAAGAAGATCATGGGCACAGTCCCGTTCTCAATATACTCAAAGAAAATAAAACACCTAGGAACAACCCTCACCAAGGAAGTGAAAAACCTCTACAATCAAACTATAAACCTCCGAAGAAAGCAGTAGAGACACTAGAAAATGGAAAGACATCCCATGCTTGTGGATCAGAATTAACATTGTGAAAATGACCATTTTACCGAAAGCTATTTAGACATTCAATAAAATCCTAATCAAAATCCCCATCTCATTCTTCACAGAAATAGAAAAAAAAACATTCTAAAACTCAAATGGAACCACAAATAATCCCAGAGAGCCAAAACAATCCTAACCAAAAAGAACAATGCTAGAGGGATTACAGTTCTAGAACTTAAGATACAGTAATAAATACAACTATAGTAATGAAAACAATATGGCCCCGGTAGAAAAACCAATCGAGAAGAACCAAGCATAAGTACACATAATTTCAGCCACTTAATATGTGACAAAGATGCCACAAACACACACTGGAGAAAAGAAAGCATCTTCCACAAACGGTGCTGGGAAACTGGATAGCCACACACAGAAGAATGAAGTTAGACCTGTATCTATCCCCACGCGGGTGGTAGAAGTTGAACCCAGGCCCTCCAGAAGAGAGCCGGTGCTCTTAATGGCTGAACCGTCTGTTCAATATCAAGTCCAATCTTTGTGTTGGTCTTTTAGGTTTCTGAGTGAAAAATAAAGACAGAAGGCAAGCTCAGCCATGGACTCCTAAGAGGAGTTACACAGGCCTCACAGTCTTCAGAGACTGTGAGAAGGCCCGCAGTGATTAAAAAAAAGGGCAGATTTTTTTTTGGGGGGGTCTGGTGTCAATATCGGAAACAGAGAGAAAAGAGGTGGCAAAAGAAAAAGAGCTACCTTTCTGAGACCTCAGAAAACATGGAAGCTTACCAGTAAGGGTATGCTAAGGTAGAGATGAATACATTCCATTAAGGCACAGTTAGTTAGTTAGTTAGTTAGTTAGTTAGTTAGTTAGTTAGTTAGGCTTGTAGGTAGAGTCTTGTGTCGTCCAAGCTTCCCTCAAACCCACTGTGCACTGAGAATGACTTTGAGCGTCTTATCCTCAGGTCTCAACCTCCCAATGCCAGAACTATAGGCACATACCACTGAATGGCCCTGGGAAGCACCCCAAGTTCCTACCACCTTGAGTCTTGTATATCTCCTTCTGCCTTCTAGTGATATAGATATGGATAATTTACATCGGTATAAATTTTGCTTTATTGTTATAAATTTAAGGTCAATTTTGTTATATATATGTATTTTTGATATTGATTAAGGTATTGTGATTGTGTAGTTGATTTAAAAATGTAATGTATAATTAGAAAATATAGGTTGTTAATGGATAATCATTGATATAGTCAAGTTGGTAGTCATGTTAGTTAGATTTTCTAGATGTGCATAGATATATTTCAGTTAGATAGACATTCTTCATATTTTTCAAAGACGACAGAATATGGCATTTAAATATTTTAATAACTTAGGATTTTTCATGACAATGAGACACGTCTGCTCCTGACAGTACCAGCTACTTCAAGAGGAAGATGGGCATCAAAGAGGCTCCTTATGGAATTGGGCAAGAAACTGCTCTTGCCTGGACTGTTACATAAACTGAACACAAAAAACCCACAGAAAGAAGACTACTAAACTTGCCTAAAGGTGAGATGATCCTTCAGAGTTCCTGCTTCATAAAAGAGTCTATGAGACATTCTGCAAAACACAAAAAAAAGTGACTGAACTGTCTTTGATTTTTCCTGCTTCATAGAAAAGTCTGCTGGATACTATGGGCCTGTAGGCTAAAGATGGATGCCCCAACGGTACAAAGGAACTTTGGGTGACTGTACAGGTAGCGAGATGTCTCTGTCATTTCTAGAGTTTGGAAGTTGCTTATTTCTTGTTTACTTAGGTAATATTTTATCCTTCTGGAGTCTTTGATGGAGTTGAAGAATGGATAGTTATAGTTATAGTTTTCCTTTGTCATGATAAAAGATAAAATAG